>JASANF010012416.1:0-33214 GCA_030248245.1 Trissonchulus sp. WLG1_4 | reverse complement strand
TAATAGAACTACTTTTTAAACTAAGTTTAGGTTCGTAAAATAACTGCAAAACATGCGCCTTTTTGGCTTAATTGCGCCCTTGTTGCTATGGCAACGAAACATGACTACGGACTCAATGCCAAACGGAATACCAAAAGGGCTAGGTCAACGAGGCCAGGGCCCTGCATTTACAACACCAACATCACGGAATGCAAGTAACCACTTGACAGCATAATACAGATATATACACCCTTATTGTACCCGCAAAATTTGGTTCGTATATGTCGCTGCAACCAAGAATCTTGGCAGTTTAAACCCATTCAAAAATTGCAAATTTTCTTCAGTGTCCTGAAATGCATTTTTTAAACTTTTGGCTGTAATTTTTTTTGCAGGTGCGGGCAAACTGTGCTTAATGTAATATTAGATAACCCTATTTAACTAAGTTTAAAATTTTAAAAAAATCCGTCAGGTCTGAGCACAATGAGTGATTTCAGTTGAAGTAACAAACATCCTGTTCAGTTCATACATAAGAATGCAAAAAAGCACATTTCACAGTAGCCAAATAAATTTGCCCTATACCTTTTTTGAATTGAGTGAAAAAATTATTTTTTTTAGTTACAGCTTACTAAAGTCATGAAAACTACCTTTTCTTAATTTTTTAGTAAAATTTGAGACAAAATTTTGCTCACTGTAACAATCCGCTTAATCATTACGTTTAGTTAAGCATTCTACCACTTTTATAACACATAAACGTGCCTTTGGTATAATTTGCTTGAGCTGAGTTGGTGTACCACAGTGAAGAAATAACAAAATACATGGAAAAATGCATAAAATTGAGCTGCTAAGCTTCACCAAAATAGTAGCTGTGCGCACCATGAGTGCTATGGACACTCGAAACACTGTAAATTTGTAAACAAGCACGTTTTGTGAGTAAGGTAACACTAATTTTAGATAGAGTTCCTAAGGACATTCTTGCAGTGCTGAGGATATTCTACGAATATAAAACGCGGCACAAAATTTTTTCTAAGCCAGAAGTTTTACATGTCGACTAATTGAAAAAGTTGACAGTTAGTAAAAGAGGCTATTACAGAAACAGAACTATTAACAGTGACTACTTAACAACCACAACAGCGCTTATTAAACTGCCTTTCTTTCAATAATAATTAGAATCAAAACCAGATCATGGGTGGATACGGGTCAAAATTTTCGAACCGCAAATCAACCCTACCCGTGCCTGAGTGCCTGACGCTCGTGTGTAAAAACCCACGACCCATTCCTCGCCGTATAGCCGTATCCGCAACCTACTTTGGCCCACCCATTTACGATATCATACATACCTGATTGTTTGTTATTAAATGATCCCAAGTAAAGTTTCACAGTATGTGAACTGTAAAACTAAAATCTGACGTGGTAATTTTTTTAGGTTTCGCGAGTCAGAAAAAAATATAGCAATCCGTCCAGTATGAGGTGGGTTGGTAGTCTAGGTAGTAGGTACCCCAGGTTGACCCTGAAATATTCTGGTTCAACCCAACCCAACCCGCGGGTACCGACGATCTGCTTCCACTCATGGGCCCGATTTATTGTAGCTAAATGTTCGTCGTAGAAAATGATAGTTGTTGAAATTTTCAACGACGATCATTTTCAACGACGAACATTTGTACTTCAATTCAGTGTTGGGTTTGTCGTTGAAAATGCCTTGCTCAATTAAACATTCTACTTCGGTAAATCAGCCCCAGGGGTTTGTTCCATAAAAATTTTAACAGTCGAACAATTTAACAGTTTAACAGCTTAACACTGTTATTTTTATGCAACGAGCAACCGATATGAGTGGTTAATAGCACAAGGAGATTCATCTACATGAGCAGCGGAAAGTTATTGTTTACAACGCGGACATCACACAAAATAATACGGGACAGCTTCAGATTGGAATCATAAAGCATATCAATTAAATCTTCAAGCAAGATCTGAATCTCGTGGTCAAATTTGACAAAAACTAACAAACCAAATTGGTGGTCAAATAGTTCAACACGAACAAAAGGCAGTTTTGTAGCATTATTCAAAATCAAGAAAAACTTTTACGTAGTCAACAAAATACATTTTTCTTTTGCCCAATCATAATATTCTGCAACCGCTAAACGGTGTCTCTCATATCAGACTGCAACTGCAAAATCACTGAGCTGTGCGCCTTGTAGGTGCAACATCTAGAGCATGCTGTTGGTTGTAGCTGACTACGTGACTACGTAGTAAAAGTACGTACACGATTTGACACACACGCACACACAATCTGTGTTATTTCGGGACCTAGCAGCAGATTTGCAGGTGACTTGTTCGATCTACGTGTTATTCATAGGAGCGTTTGCACTATAGTATATACGCGGCGGCTAAGGCCGCCGCGTAAAAATAAGTTGATTAATAATACGCAAATGACCGCTTGTAAATTGATTGAGTAATTGCTACTAAACAGAACAATGAGAAAAGCAGCGAAAACGTAACTACCACCAAGAGTACTTACCTTAAGGGGGGGGGGGCTACCTGTATAAGTGAAAATTTTAGGTTCTCCGATTCGCTTCAAATTTGCACACTATGTAGCCCCAAGGAAGGCGCATCGCAGATGTAACAAACTGGAACCAATGCTTTTGCCAATTTTTTACTAGGGGCTCCCAAAAATTCAATTTTACGTGTAAATCATAGGCGCAAAAAAAAGTTTTTTGTGCTCACAAAGCGTTCCTTTACTCGAAATTTTTGTTAATACTGACGAAGCTGATTTTTACATGATTCGACAGCCTAATGTCATATCTCAACCTCTATGATCCATTTTTTTAAATTTTTGCCCATGGCCTGAGCAGTGACGCCAAATGTAAAATCACTCAAATTTGGCGGGCCCAAAAAACGGCCTTTTTTTCACATTTCGCCCTCGATTTTAGAATTGAAAACACATATCAAAAATCCGGATCATACGATTTTGCGCATACATGTGAGCTACTACTATGCCAAGTTTCAGTCTAATTGGCTTGATGTGGTTTGTGGTAGAACTGTCCAACTAAGGGCTACTTTTAGGCTTTTGGGCGTACTTTTCCCTATGTAACTACACTGACAAACGCACTGAACCAAAAGTGCACCTTCAAGCTTAATTGTTCTTATCTGAGGTTTGGGTGCCTTGGGGGAGTAACATATGTGAAAATAAGCAAAATTGGAGAACATTGATTTTTGACCTGGGTAGACCCCCCCCCCCTTAAGGAGGGGGGCTAGCTGTATAAGTGAAAATTTTAGGTTCTCCGATTCGCTTCAAATTTGCACACAATGATGTTGCCCCAGGTAAAGCGCAACGCAGATATAACAAACTGGAACCAATGCTTTTCCCAAATTCTTACTAGGGGTTCCCAAAGTTCAATTTTAGTGTAAATGATAGGCGCAAAATAGTTTTTTGTGCTCACAAAGCGTTCGTTTACTCGAAATTTTTGTTAATACGGACGAAGCTGATTTTTACATGATTCGAAAGCTTAATGTCATATCTCAACCTCTATGATCCATTTTTTTTAAATTTTTGCCCATGGCCTGAGCAGTGACGCCAAATGTAGGAATGTTTTCACATTTTGACCACTTTTGAACTTCCACATTTTTTTCACATTTTAGAATTGAAAATACATATCTAAAATTCGGATCTAACAATTTTGCGCATATATGTGAGCTACTACTATACCAAGTTTCAGCCTGATTGGCTTTATGGGATTTGCGTTAGAACTGTCCAACTAAGGGCTACTTTTGGGCTTTTTTCCGTACTTTTGCCTATGTAAATACACTGACAAACGCACTGAACCAAAAGTGCACCTTCAAGATTAATTGTTCTTGTCTGATGTTGGGGTGCCTTGGGGGATTAACATGTGAAAATAAGCAAATTGGAGAACTTTGATTTTTGACCTGGGTAGCCTCCCCCGTTAACTATTTCAGCGTGCATCGTTCCGGCCTATTAGCTAGGATAGGGACAGAGTGACATACTCTTCCCCAATTATGTATTATTATTGAATTATGTAATTCAATTTAGCTGGAGTTTAACTCAAGCTCAGACTTAAAGTTTTGAAACGACGTGAAATTTACAGCCCAACAAACATTATGGGCTGTTGGACTATTACTCGCCGACTCGATGCGAAAAATGACCAAACCCATTTTCAAATTTACCATGGACACCAAATAAGTTACAAGAACTTTCGTTAGCTGCACAATGAAAAACCTGAGGATAAAATATTAACTGCGACAGGTTCGGTAGCACAACTAAAATGTTAGGACACAACTGTAAAAATCATTGATGGTCAAAAAATATGATGGAACCGGTACCATCCCGGTTCCGGTTCCAAAAATGCTGCCGGTTCGGTTCAGGTTCTGGTTCCGGTTTCATCATGGAACCGATCCCATCTCTAATGTATAAGTTAATATTTTGAGGTTCTTTAATTTTCGTCATTTCTGCAATCTACATAGCTTCGCTACCGTCAAGACAAATAAATCACAGACATAATCTGAAGCACTGAGATTTTGCAGAAAACTTTTGCGTAAAAAACAAAAAAAATAATTCAGTAATCTAAATTTCTATTTCCCTGAAATGCCATCTTTTCAGTTTACTCTAACACCTCACTAGCTGTCGCTGTTCATGTGAAAAGTAGGCGGAGCTAGTGTAGTCAGCCAATCAGCGGCTAGCGACAGCAGCCGAGGTTCATTTGAGGCTTGAAAATAATTAGGCCGTATTGGCTCAGTGTCAGTTAGGCTTTCGGATTAGCTCTCTCTCTGGCTGTAGTAGTCTGTAATCATAGAGTTGTTGTTCCAACAAGGTACTGCTATGCACCAATGATCATTAAAACCCGGCTTTTTGAACTCTTCCCTTGTAGTAATCATTGGCGGTAGTCATTAATGAGTAATAGTTATTGATGTGATGGGTATGGCTCACTTGTCCGTGTCCGTAAGCAATTGCCGTAAGCTTAGTAAGCTTGCGTAGGGTGCAAGTGAAATTCTGAATATTTTAAAATTAAATTTGTCCAATTTCAATTTTATAGTAAAATAGAAACATATTCAGTTTTCATAACGGTTAATAAAAATGTTTGCCAAGAAATTTTTTGCCGTTTTTTTAGTTTTATGAGTATGTTGTAATGAACGAAATATAGAAATTGTATTAAGGAGCGTTTCAGTGTCTACAGCGTTTCAGTTCTCAAAGTCCAGACCAGCTATATTTTGACTCATTTTTTCATTATTTATTATTTCATTAAGCCCCAATATCACAAATATTAGTGGTTACTAAAATAACTTTTGTCTCCTGATTCAGCGATTCAGCAATTTTTGGTCAGACTTTTGGAATAGTACTTTTGGAACCGTATTCCTAGTAGCTATGTATAAATAGCCTGTAATTATTGAGTTGTTATTGAGGCAAGGTACTTCAATGCACCAGTGACCATTAAACCTGCCTTTTTGAACTCAGCCTAACCAAGGTTAATTATTAGGTTATGGCTTTGTTTACGATGACATAGTTAGAACTAGACTGTAATTATTTCAATTTTGAAATGCATCTTTTTGACGATAGGATAGGCTAAGTTTAGAACTTGTTCTTACCTCTTTAGCCTAAGGATAATTTAGCCTAACTTAATACATACAAATGCACTTAACCCTGTTTTAATGTAATACCAAATTACCATGATTTGAATTTACGGCCGCATTACTTAATTTTTTTTTAATTTTTTTAGAACTAGAATTATACTTAAAATTTAAAATTGAAATTTTTTAACCAATTGTTTTGCGTCCTTTCGTATTTGTAGCTGAGTATTTCTTGTAAAACCTAAAATTTCTAAAAAGCATGTCGTGACTTTTTTCTTTTTTATTTATGCTCATAATCACATTGTATTATTTTTTGTCATGGTTACATGTTTTGTTGCTTAAACTTATAGTAATACTTTCTTTTTTTTTAAATGTTTCATCTATATTTATAGCTGTGTAGTGTGTACACACACAATTAGTTCATCTACATATTTTATTGCTATATTATTAATTATTTTTATTTTATTTGTATGTTTTTATGACTATAACTATGACTATATGACTAAACAAAAATAAATATGCATAAATAATGTTAATGAAAAGGCTGTTCAAAAATTTAACCGTTAAATTTCTTCAGTGGAATTTCTTTATATTTTTTAGTATGAAAATTAATTTACTCTAACTTCTGTTCACTTGTGCGCAAGCTTTATTGTGCAGATAGGGTATAAATTTATGAGAGTAACTTGTTGCTACAGTAGCAGAGATCAAAGTTATCAGTTCTGAAAAAGTACGCTTTGACTGATTACGTAGTCGGGTAAGTTTTCAATTTGAGGTCCGATAATAGATTATCATGCCTCCGGCCTTTGTTGCACGGCAGCTTACTGAAGCTCAATTATTAAAGTTTTTCAGATGTTTTCGTGAAACTAAAATTTGTATTTGGCTCTTTTTAATGATTTACATTTATTATCTACACTTATGGGTCGAAATTTGTGAATACTTATATTTTAGGAATCGTCCATAAACCGCTGCTCAAAGTTGACAACAGTAGTAAATAATACATGATTTTGAAATTTTATTTCTCATCATCCAACATTTAGGCAGAACAGTTAAGAATTCTTCGAAACAAAACTAACTAACTGCGTATATACATCAACTGATTCAGTTGGCCAAATTTGGCCATGTAGGACACTACACTTGGGCCGGTAATAGATTATAGTTTTTTTGCATTTCAGCTGCCATTGTAAGGTGCTAACACATTTCTACTAAAATGTGACTCTAAAATGATGTTAATTTTGACATTACTGAACTTAATTTTAATCTCAAATGCTCTTAAAACAGACCACCAGATTAAATTGCCATGGTATACTGATATTTGCTTAAAGCCCGGATTTAAACTAATCCATTTAGATGAACTAGAATCTCTCGAAAATGCCGGATGTAGTGTTATTTTCGCTTCCAATTCTCAATTACTGTACATTACTGAAAATCTAACGGTGGCTCCCGCATATAAGTTCTGCCTATATGAAGAGAAAGCAACAACCATTAAACTAAAACTCAATTGCGGCTTAAACCAAAATCAAATTGATCTTTGGCTGAAATTACATCTAAGCCACGAGGCGGCCAAAACATTTCACGAAGAACAAAAACCTCAAAAAATTCGCCGGGAAATCGCGGATAAAATCCATTTTGAACAGGATGTTTACGAAACAACGATTTTCGAAGAACAAGCCCCGGGAATTCCGGTCCTACAGGTTCGAGCCCATAATCCTGATCGACTTTTTCTGCACTACTCGTTTATTTCTCTGAAACATGGCCAAAGTTCTAGTTTATTTCGACTCGATCCTAATACCGGTTGGATAAATACAACCGCGACTTTGGATCGAGAAAGCCTCGATTCGCATATTCTTCGAGTAACGGCAAATGAAGCTGGAAGTTTAGGGTACAGTAGTGCAACGACTACGGTAAAAATTACAGTCGCGGACATAAATGATCATTCGCCGGTATTCGAGAAACATACATATCATCTTGCCTTGCCGGAAAATACGCCAATAAATACGGAAATCATTCGGGTTCACGCCACAGATGCGGATTCGGGCAAAAACGCCGAGATCCATTATTCTTTGACGACCGGTTCCGAACCGCTTCCGTTTCTGCTAGATCATAAAACCGGTGCCTTGCGGGTTACCTCTACTCTGGATCGAGAAACCGTCGGTTTGTATCGACTTGAGCTAAGCGCCACGGATGGGGGAGCGAAGCCTAGAACAACCAAAGCCCTACTTCAAATAACCCTTGAAGATGTCAATGATAATGCGCCGAAATTTGATCGCGAAAATTATCGCGAAAAAATCGAAGAAAATCTGGACGCAAAAGATCATCCTATTGTGGCCAAAGTTCGAGCTACGGATGCGGATTTGGGCGAAAACGGTCGATTGCGGTATAATATCGTCAGTGGCAATCATCAGAACAAATTTTCGATAGATTATCTGACAGGCGACGTTTCTTTGATCGGTTCTTTGTCCTTCAAACTTTGGCCTCGATATGAACTTTTGGTCCGCGCCCAAGATTCAGGGTTTCCTAGGGCCCTCTCAAATACCACCCTACTGATAATCGATATAATTGATGTTAATGACAATCCACCGACTTTTTATACGACTCAATTTCACGAAACGGTGTCTGAAGATGCAGCTAAAGGAACGAGAATCTTGCAGGTCCAAGCTTTTGACTCCGATACGGGGCCGGGCGGTGAAATCACTTATAGTATCAAAATCAAAAACGGAAATCAGTTACCATTTCAGGTTTGAAAATATAGTTGACTGTTTTTATTGGTGTTGTTATTTTATTGACATTTTTTTGCAATTTTTCATAGTGACACTTTACAATAAGTCACAATGGACATTATAGTTACATAAAATAAAATTAACCGAAATTATGTTAACTTAATTTGTATAGAAACAACCAGCATAAAAACTTAATATTTAAGCTGAACGACATATACTACTATAGATTTAGCCACCGTCCAACATTTTAGACCAGTTTTAATGAAATAAGTAAGTACTTAATACTTACAATTTAATCAATTTATCGATATTAATCAATTTATAATTCTTCGATTATAAGTTGATATTATGATTTATTTAACAGTAGTTTTTTTAAAACTGACTTCAGTTAGTCGTAGTTCTTCATTGATTAAAAAATTCGACTATACTATTCAACATGCATTATTACTGTTCAAGTTTGTTGTTCTATTTTTAGGTAGACGAAAAGAAGGGTTGGATTTTTTTGGCCTCCGAGTTGGATCGCGAATCAAGCGAGCAGTACGATTTCGAAGTCATCGCCACTGACGGCGGCACGCCACAGCTAACTGCGTCAGCCCGCGTCAGCATCAGCGTTTTAGACGTCAACGACAATCCTCCTAGATTCGAGAGAAATCTCTACAACGTCACCATCCCTGAGAATGCGAGTCTAGGCCAGGAAATACTGAGAGTCAAAGCTCGGGACAAGGACGCGACAGAAAGACTCGATTATTCGCTGACTGGAGGCGACAAAGACGCGACTTTTTTGCTGCTAGCGCACAACAATGAAGCCATTTTGACGCTACGTAAACGGCTGTCCTACACGCGTCAGCATCTTTACGTATTGACGCTTCACGTTGCAGATCCCGGCTACAATTTTGACACCACGACGGTATACATTTACGTACTTGACGTGAACTCTCCGCCACGTTTTGAGAAACACCCATTTACGCTTACAGTGCTTGAAAGCGAGCCTAAGGGTTACACGATTACGGTACTACAGGCTACTGATCAGGACGCGGGGTCAAATTCTCGGCTGACATACAGTTTGAGCGGATCAAAGGATTTCACCATTCAGCCTGAAACCGGAGTAATTTCGGTCCTAAACCAACTTGATCGAGAATCGAAACCAAAACACGATGTTCAGGTTCGAGTAAGAGATCACGGAAACCCCAGTTTATCAGATGAAACGAGTCTAGAAATTCTGATCGGCGACGTAAACGACAATTCGCCCGAGTTTAGCCAATCTCGATACGAAGTTTATATACCCGAAGATACAGCAGCTGATACGCTAGTGATGCAGCCAACTGCTACCGATGCTGATATGGGCATCAATAGTAGAATCCATTATCGATTGGAATCGATTATTGGTAATTCCAGACTGCCGTTTTATGTGGATTCAGTTTCTGGGGCTATTCGAGTTTCCAATCCGTCCACGTTGGATCGAGAAACAGTGGAATCCCATGAGTTTAAAATCTTAGCAACTGACGGGGGTATTCCGCCTCTTTCGGCCACCGCTTTCGTTCGCGTAACACTGTCTGATATAAATGACAACCCGCCTCGATTTGAACAAGACCTGTACACATTTTACTTGGCCGAAAACTCTCCTCTCGGAAGCGTGGCTGGTCATTTATTGGCAGTTGACCCCGATTTGGGGGAAAATGCCAGAGTCAGTTATCGAATTTTTGGGGGTCAAGATATGGGGGCATTTGAGCTTCAAGAAGCCCCCCAAAATCAGGGGGTTTTCCTGGTAACCCGAACCGAACTAGACTTTGAGTCAGGCAAAATTCAGTTTCAAATTCAGATCGAAGCAGCATCCGAAGATCACTCAACGGTAGCCGAGGTCAGAGTTCACGTTCTGGACGTTAATGATCACTCACCAATTTTGCACGATTTCATTCTGGTTTTCAACAGTTACCCCGCGGAATCAGTACCCTTGAAAAACCTGCCACGGGTTCCAGCCCATGACCCTGACCTAAATGACACTTTGACCTTTGAACTCCGACCTCCGGCTGGAAGGGGAGCCATACTGCATCTGCATGAAACGACGGGGCGCCTCCAGCTTAATCCGAGCTTGGTGGAAAGCAGTCGGAATTTGCAGGCCAAGCTGCAGGTTTGCGTTTCTGGTAAGTGAGTTTTTGATTGGGCTTCACAACAAGCAGCAATTTTATGCAAAATTTATCCATGGCCATAGCAGAATTTCAGTCATGATCAACAGTAGTAATTTTCAGGGCAACATACATCAGGTGGAAGAAGTAACTTCAAAAGAAGTTTAACCTGTCGCTCACATTTTTTCATCTTTTAGAAAGGTTACTCGGGATTTTTGTGAAACTTTTTGTAAATTTTACGTCAAAGAAAATTGAATATGTTGGAAAAAGTATTTTTCTATTTTGTGAAAAAAAGAAAAAAAATGTGTAGAGGATCGAGCCTGGGACTTCTGTGTTGACTTGGAGAATGCTAAACCCTGCACCCCAACCTTCAAGTCTTGTAGCCCCAATTCTTATCATTACTAAGCCGTTAAGCCTTCTTTTAAACAACGCAAGGATTAAATGACACTATTAGCACCTTAGCATATTTAAACGTAGTCCTCAAAGTCTACCTCATTCAACCCAAACCCTCGGTTTCCTGATTTACCTGCAATGATAGGGTTCCCCAACCTTATACGAAGACGCACGGATGGATCTACATCTACTGCAAAACCATGACCGACTGCACTTGCAAAGTCTTACACATATCTGACCCCCCGGCCTCTTTCCCCTGATCCATCCCACATTTCGTTCCCTTAATTTACAAAAAAACAGCGTAGCACCCCTAAACCCCAACCCTCGGTTCATGCGAATTCTACTAAATCTAAAGTAAGACTCCCTACTCATTAGCAAGCTTACGTGGCTTCTGAGTTTCAAGTTGCTTATCATAAATTATCTTTTTTATCATCACCCTAGTCTTATCAGATTACTCATGCGAGTTATTCCTTTTTCAGTCACGTTTTGTGTTCCATAATGAATCCAGTATTTTATTTACCGAGCGGCTGGGTTGTCTAGGCAATGGGAAATCCCAAGGACAGAGGCTCACTGGTGAATTTGTCTCAGCAAAATAAACACAGACTACCCCCAAATTATGCACATCTTTGATTTCTACTCACATTAGAGCCTGTGATCTATGTATATGTACGTATGTGGAGAAATAAGGGGTGTCAGGGATAAAAGTGTCCCCCTTAAAAATTGTCCCCCCCTGACACTATTATCTGGTAGAGTGTCCCTCCCGACGCTATTATCCGGATAATAGTGTCTGTTAGGACACTTTTATTCAGATAAAAATGTCCGGTAAGTGGGACAAATTTGTCCAAAGGGGACACTTCTATACAGGTTAAAGTGTCCGGGGGGGGGGGGCGCCTTTAATCGGACGAAAGTGTGTAGGGGATTACACGCAAATTACACGGGAAACGTTTTCGTGACAGGGGCTTCTCAGTTTCATAAAAAAAGAAAGAAATGGAGGCGCGAAGAATCAATCTAATGTAGATAGATAACTAGTCGCGCCGACGTCGACACTGCTAAACCTCTGCAAAACAGCACCATTTTTTAGCTCAAAGGCATGTTAGACTAAATTGCATATGTTGTAGCATTGCTGAGAGTGTGGGCTTATTCCTTTACGGGACTAAGGGGTTAAATTTAGTCGGTCTGCAAGGTTTAAAATTTTTGCTGAAAAATTCCAAAAAACTCCGGAAGAAAAAGACATAAATTTTACCTGCCTTTTAATCAGACTAAACGGACTTGGCTACATACAGCTACGCTTTAATTTCAGTTGAACTAAACTGAACGAAAACGTGTTCGCATACTATATTAAGCGCGCATGTAAACTCCGTTTAGTCAAGTAGTAGTTTAGGAACGGGTTCAGACTAAAATTAGCCGCTGCCTTATGTATTTTAACTCGTTTACTACGTTTAGTGCGATATTTCATTCCTGAACTTTGGACTAAAATAAGTCCAGTCTGTTTAATACGATATATATATATATATATATATATGTTGAATAGAAAGAGGATGCCCCAATTTAGAAAGAATGAAAGAAATGGAGGCGCCGGGAATCGAACCCGGGCCGCCTGCTTCGAAGTCAAGCATGCTAACCACTACACCACAGCCCCCGAGTCTCATAGGCCCTATTTCTCATTTATAACAGGGTCCCCCCTTCGAACATCGTTGCGACCCTGCAACGATACTCGTTCGGTACTCATGCTCCCGGGGCGAACCCGATGCCTCAAGGGCGAAGCACATTCACACGTAGGCCTCCAAGCCTACTTCATTCACACCACACTTAGGGTTTCCTGGCTCACCCGCAACCACAGGGATCGACCCAGAACGATTCCCAACCAATACCTAGGGTTTTACTCGGCTCACCCTTAACCGAAACCGAGGGTTTTCTCCGGTTCACCCCTAACCGAAACCGAGGGTTTTCCGGCTTACCCTTAACCGAGGGACCATAACAGAGAAGCTATGTACACAGTCACACTGCTCACAGCACGAGTACCGTAAGGGTTGAAGTGCCAACCTCAAGCCAGGGCATGGGGCTCCTAACCCACCTCCGAAGACGGTTCGGGGATAAGGCTGTCCTGAGGACCCGGCCCTATCCTCTCCGTCCTGTCACGGTCGCCACTATGTTGAATAGAAAGAGGATGCCCCAATTTAGAAAGAATGAAAGAAATGGAGGCGCCGGGAATCGAACCCGGGCCGCCTGCTTCGAAGTCAAGCATGCTAACCACTACACCACAGCCCCCGAGTCTCATAGGCCCTAAGTTTCGTTGTTATACAATTTATGTTACAATACTACGTATCTTACTTCATTTAAGGTGGTAGTAACGTTTTCGACAGTTTTGCAGGAGTAACATTTGACAACTTACGATTAATTTTCAATCAATAATTTATAGTACGCATATTAATTTAGGAAACTATAAATTATTATGACATAAATGCTTGCTAAAATAGCTTGAAACAATCATTTTTAATTTTCACAGAAAATATTTTTCAGCCAGTTATGACAATTTTTCGTAAATTTTATGTTTAGCTAAGCCAAAGTAGTAGCTAGTCAAAAAGGCCGTTTATTGAAAAAAGAAAAAAATGACACACGGGCATGTCAAAAACCTTCGATTTAAATGCCAAAACTTATCCTTCTGCTTTTCACTTTTTGAGATTACGTCACATTTATGTAACATTTCTTTTTGAACTAAAGTGCATTACACAAAAGTCCGCAAAACGTGACAACTACTACAGGGATTTTGTTCAAAATTTTAGATAAATTGGCACACATATGTGTCTACTTTATGGTAAAACTTCAAAAATTTTGTTGGCTTAAATTTTGCGTTACATCAATTTCATTCACAGAATTCTGTAAAAATGTACTTCCGTGGACTAAATCTCAAGTCTCAATGTTGCAATCTTTTCATGCGTTATTTTACATGTTTTTTTAGACAATTTCTGATGTGTCAATTTTTTTATTTGTATTAATTTAGCCAATTTCGTGAAAAAAAATAGATTCAAAAATTTGTATATTTTTCAAAATTCGAAAAAATTCTAAATTGAACGTTCGTAACTTCTTTTCTACATCATATAAATGCACCAAACTTAGCATTAAAATTCACCCTGGTATTGACTATGTTGGTGTAAAGAATGAAATTATTTGGAATTAAACCGTCAATTTTACAAGGAAAACCTGAAAAATGCAAAAATTCACGAAATTTGACTACTTTAACAGTGTCTGCAGACTAGCTTGTTACAGATTTAAGCTAGATAATGTGCATAAGTGTAGTTTCAGTCAAGTACTTTAACGTGAACAAGCAGGATTTTCATGCAAACTTTTAGAGTAAATTTATGCTTTTGACACATTACGAACTTTTGCAAAGTTTAATCCTGCCGCCAACAAATTCCTGAACACATACAATTATTCCCCGACAGTTTTTACAAACTTCAATAAAGATTCATGCCTGTAATGCCTGTAACTTTGAACCCTCCTGCTATGTATATTAATACGATATCGCAATTTAAGGTTTCTTTCTAAATTTTTTGATTTTCCTCATTTTTCCACATTTTTCCGGCAATTTTAGGCGATTGCAAATTTAAAAATGAAATTTTATATTCTCAACTCTAAATGAAAAAACAATTTTTTTATGATTTGCCTGCATAATATGCATCAACTTTCAATCATGCAAACACTGTAGGTAAAAAACTGACAAATGCTAGTTAAAGGTTTGGTATTATATCTACATACTACATTAATCACCAAACAACTCTAAACAACAGATTCTAAACAATTGTTGTGCGTGAACAGAAACATAGCAGGGACGATGATGTCACTACAATACAAACTTAACGATCGCGCCGAACAGTAACAATAGTTTTAAATAGAAGCTTAGATATTACCTATATATAATACTTATGTACGTGTCGCTATGCCAGGACACCAAAGGGGTTCTTACTGAAAGAAAGACAGCATTTTCATCAGAACGACTCAAGGGGTATTCGAACCACCCATCTTTTGATCTGTAGACCAATGCTGAGCTTTTGTTTAACGCTTTAAGTACTCTATCGGGGCCCATCTTAATTCACACTTACTTATGCAATGCCGCTTTCGAGAATGAGGGAGCTACATAGGTTCACCATGCCAGCTAGCCTCGCCATGTCATGCCAGCAAGGGGTTTCTTTCAAGACAGGCAGGGAATTCTTACTGTGCATCTTCATCGGAATGACCCAAGGGGGATTCGAACCACCTATCACTGAATTTACAGACGAGTGCTCTATCATTTGAGCTACTGGGCCAATGCTGAGTAATTGTTGTTTGCATTGTGATTGTTATCTGCACTTTCGTAAATCACCTTAAGTACTATAATAAGCCTGTTTTACTTCACTATATGTACAATGCCGCTTTAGAGAATGAGGGGGCTAGGTTTACACTCTAACGTGCAATTTAATTACTTATTTTATCAAATTTACAATTAATTGATTAGTTCTCGAACGTCTCGCCAAGTCAAGACAGCAAGGAGGTTCGTTGAAGACAGCAAGGGGGTCCTTTCAAGACAGCAAGGGGGTTCTTACTAGAAGAATGAGAGCATCTTTATTGGAATGACCCAAAGGGGATTCGAACCACCCATCACTGGATTTGCAGACCAGTGCTCTACCATTCGAGCCACTGGCCCAACGCTGAGCTTCTGTAAAACCCTTTAAATACTCTAACGGGGCTCTCTTACTTCACACTTACTTAAGCCGCTTTAGAGAATAAGGGGCTACGCTCGCACTAGCAACGTAATAATTATTCTAATTAATTTATTATTATTTGATTATTTCTCGAACATTGTAGTTTAATTTGTAAAAAGCATTAAATTACAAGACGGAACCATTAGTAAATTATTAGTGAAAAAAACCTCGTCGTGCCCCCCTCCCCAGATGGGCACTTTTCGGCAAAAAACGACTAATCAAAGTAAGTCAAAACATTTCAAAACTTAAGTCAAAACATTTCACAACTTCTATTCAAAGTTTAACAAAGGCCTATGCTTACTATATAACCCGATACTTTAATTGTATTTTGATGCAGAACAATGCTCACATGTAATTAGAAAACGAAAAGCAATATAAAGTCCTGCCGCCACTGAGGTGGCGGCAGGAAAAAGACTGCTGTTAAATTCATTGAGTCAATCAAAAGTTATAGCACGTTATAAAAACTGTCGAAAACGTAACTACCACCTTAATAGATATTATGTAATATAATATTATGCTGAGTAGTTTCTGAGTAATGACTTATCAGAAATTCTCTTTTACTGCACTGGACTGAAAAAATGCATTAATGTTTCATGCGAAATAACTCCGGGAGCATTTTCATTAAAAACGCCTCATATTTCATTAGTCTTTTAATGAACAATAAAAAGGCAGCTTTCCAGGGTCCGGCAAATTTTTTAGGTTCAGGCTTAGGCTTAGGTTTATGGCGGTCATAAAGTATAGCTTAGACATGCTCATTTAAAGACGTAACATTGGCGAATTTTATCACCATTAAAACCAGGTCGGCTGTCGTTAACCAGAAAGCATAAATATACGCAGACTGATCCAGTAACCTTTGGTTCATACTTGTCCTTAAGGTTGTACGTTTGTCCATATAAGCTCAATGGAACAGTGAACGCTGTTAGTATCTGACTGCTCTAATCCTATCTGCAGAAATTTACATATAAACAAGTTGAGTTCGTTAAAAGTCTGTATAAAACAAAAAAAAACTAAAGTCAGAAAAACACAAAGTGTATGCCAAGAAAGTTTTAGCTGTGGCACAATTGTGAACTTTGTTGTAAACTTTTGTTCAAAAAATAGAAAAAACTGTTCAAAAGTTTTTTTTAGGTAATTATAACATAATCAAGCTCTAAATAAATCCTTGTCGTAAAGTTTGGCCCCCCATAGCTACTATAACAAGAACATAATACTAAAGGCCGCTGAGCTAAATTACGTGCACTAGGTCCGAAATTTCATTAAGGAATTTCGGACAAAATTAGCCAAATTTGTGCGTAGTTTCATGAAAGCTGACCCAAACTGGGGTTGTAGCTGAGGGTAATCTACCGAAACTAAGATTCTGCGTTGCTTGAAAAGTGTTATCACGTGTATGTAGCTACATCTGTACAATGTAGTTTTTTTAACTCATATTTATTATTAGTTAAATCAGTTATTGATATTTGACAGTATATAATGAATATTAAAAATAAGTACATAGCTATGTACGAATCATTGTTTTGCAATTTTAGTTTCTAGTTTATGAATAGTTGGTAACTATATAACTGATTATAATTTACATACGTATACTTAAGCTTACTTAAACTTTAATATTGGTTACATGTTGATCTGGCACTAAAAGGCTTTACAAGCTTAAATTTTATGTCTCAACAAGTGAATAAACGTAGATTTTTTAACTTATGCCCCTTTTTGACTTTTTGTTTTATTTATTAATGATAATGAAATCCCATGGAACTCTAGACCAATTTAAGTGGGATCGGGCTTAGTTTCTATTATTTCGCCATAATTTCTAAAAATAAAACTTTTCTTTACAGTTCACCTAGCTGGTCCAAAGGCGCTGCCTTAAGCGTGACGAATGGTCGCAGCACAGAAATCGGTAGAGCAGAAAATTTGTCTGAGATAAAAGTCCCAAAAAGTTTCAGCCATTTCAATCAAAGCTGGCTTTAAGACAAAACTGAGACAATAAAGGGTCACCTTTGTGGCTTAGAAAGCCTTACGTACAATATTCTGTAGCAAGGGTACGTAATTCTATCTAAGGTGTTCGACTTATTGACAGCTCAGGGGTACAAGATTTCAAAATTTTGTATTATTGCGCACTCTTAATAATAGATATCGAAAAATGATGTCTTTCTTTATTGCTATAAAATTATTGTGAATTAGAAAAAAAATATAGGTAATAAAAATGCAGGTCTGATGGCAATCAGTGAAATTAGCTAAAATCCATATCCAGTTTCTCATTGTTTAATTCTGAATTCCCAAGTGGAAATGTGACTTACGAACAGCAAATGCAAAATATCTCATAGCTTTTTCAAGTTAATTAGTGCAATTAAAGTTTGAGTAGCACATAAAAGTTTGATAATCTTTAGTAATGAAATCACGTAACGTTGTTCATTGCAAAATTTACCATCGAAAAGTTTCTTATCCGACGGAACTATATTGAAAGCGATCACCTAAAATCTAAACGGGTCACCTCATGTTCTCTCATAAAGTCAAGCATTGAATCTCCGCAGCTCTGATTCAGGCTATTGTCAACATGGAAATATTTGTATAGGGTTAGTTTGGGGTCTGTGTTGGTTTAATTGATGGTCAGAGCTGAAGTCAGCAACAAAGTTTGCACATACTCAAGTGTTCCGTGGAAATTAGAGCCGCCCCAAATTATGCCCAAACTACTGGTACTCTTAACTGCGTATTTGCGTGGTTCCAGACCAAAGGGTGGAATGCATAAAGGCAGTCTAAAGCTCCAAGTTTGGGTGGAACTATAGTTTCTTGAGACTCTACGTATATCTCAGTGTTGAATACTACATATGTAGGTATTGAATTTTATGATCTAAATGAAAGGAACTTATAGTGCAATTGTCATGTGTAAGCTATGTGTTATCCATAATTAGAAAGTCACATATTTATCAAATTATAGCTATATCTTGATATATTAGATACGTTTATTAAAGAAATAAAAAACAATAACTGTATTGTGCCTTTAAACCGTTACCCTACTAAATCAATAGTACCTATATGAAAAGTAAAATTTTAGCCATTCAAAACACAGTTTTGTTTGATGTCAAAAGCACCAAACAGATATCCTTAACTTTTTCACCCGTGTAAATCCTCTTTAAGTAATACTTGTTGGTACGATTCAGTAACAGTTACGTAATATCAGGAATTATGTAATCAGAAATTAATATTTCATTAGTAAATATTCATGAATCTTTCCAAAACAGAAGGGGCCGCTTCAAGTGTTTGTGCAGGTTTTGAGGGGCGGTCTGTTAATTAATAATTACTCATAATCTCTAGTGGTTTGCTGAAGTGACTCGTGTTAAGCTAGACCACACTGTTTTAATTTACTTAGCTTACTCCTGAGATTTAAGCTTAAAAGTAATCTGGCTTAGTTAGTCTCATTAGCTAGGCTAGAAAAATAAACATGATATATGTACGTAATAACACAATAACAACATATACATGTTGTAAACGGATGGAAAAATGAGTTATAAGATTAAAGTTGAAAAGTTGAAAAGGATTTAAATAATCTAAAGTTCCATAAAAATGAAACTCAAAAGATGAAATAAAACATAATAGTATGACAAACAAGAAAAAAATGCAAAGAAATTGACGGGCGAAAAAAAAGCAGATTATTCAAGCAGAGTGCGCATGTATTTACAGTAAAAACTGTATAGTGGTAAAATTAGATAGTGTAATATGTAAATGAGCTAGAACACGCATGAAAGTTGTACAGCATGACTCATAGCCAACCAAATTACAAACAAGCCACTTTTGTTTCAGCCGGTCTAAACAGTGTAGTTCCAGGGTACACAAGTGTATGTGTTTCAGACGGTCTAAACAATGTATGTGTTTCAGCCGGTCTACACAATTTACAGCTACGCTTTAATTCCAGTTGAACTAAATTGAACGAAAACGAAATGAAAACGAAAACGAAAGCGAAAACGAAAACGAAATGCACGAAACTCAAATAATTTCTATTGCCACCCAAAAGTTGTAAGCCTACGCACATGATTTGATTAGTTTTTAATGGATGAGAGCGCCTGTCTCTTTCTGCTGCCCTTTACTATTCATGTTTGCCGCTCTTATTCTCAGCTGCGTAGGTAAATATACTAAATTTTAGAGAAGCATTCCGCCATAAACTTGACAGCTGAGACCGCCTCAGCTGCCAAATTACACGAGCGAAAACGAAAACGAAGCAAAGAGCGAAAACGAAACGAAATTGAACGAAAGCAAAAACGAAAGCGAAAACGAAAACGAAATTTTTATCAACTGAAATTAAAGCGTAGCTGTATGTGTTTCAGGCGGTCTAAACAGTGTAGTTTAAAACGGTCTACACAGTTTATGCATTTCAAACGGTCTAAACAGTGTATGTGTTTCAGACGGTCTACACAGTGTATGCTGCGAGTGTGGGGTGTGGGTGGTGGTGGTGTCGGACGATATGCTGCTCAACAGTGTGACGCTACAACTGGCGCCTGCACTGCCAGAGACAATCCTCACGCCCATCTCGTATATGCGCTTCAAAGATGTCATTGGTGTGTCTGACTTGTACATATATAAACGGTGTCCCTTTGTCCATAAGGGTGTCTATCTGTAGATAAGTTTGTCCGTTTGTGAAACACTGGATAAAATGAAGCGAATAGTTGATAAATGATAGATCTGTATTGCATATAAATAAAATATTTGAGTATACTAATTTCGTTTTTATGTACCAATACTGTTTTCTGTATAAATCAGTGCTAATGAAAAAATTATAGTTACTATGTACCTACATGTAGTTTGCATTACCTACGTTTATTATTGTTGTTGATATTGTTTTCAGCAAAAATTAAAGCCTTTCATATGTCTAAAATCACTAAAACAAACAGTCCGATCGCTTGAGAAACTGGTTTAAGATATTTTATGTAACCCTATTTAACTAAAATAAGTGTTGAACCTAATTGCCTATAACTCATGTCCTGCTTAACTTCTGTTTCAGCCAGCCTAATGCCAACCAAACGAGAAAACGTCTATTTGTTCAGCGTGAAAGCAATCGAAGCGGTCGATTCAGAGCCACCGGCTTTGAATGTTAGCTTCGCCGTTCGACACGCTATCACTGAAACCTGGTTGAGGTAAAACAGTCAGCTTCTAAAGCCCGGTTCATACTCGTCTTTGTCCTTGTCTTTGTCGTTCTGTCCTTAATTGGAACTACTTGGCCGAATGTGTAATTTCCTGCATGAACAGTGTTGGAGTAGATATGAGTGGGTATGAAGAAAATTAGCCGACACAACTCGATTAAGTTTACTTTTTTCCACAGCGAATTCTAAAATGTGTCTTTATTTACTCTAATTACCTCAATTTCTAAAATAGATTTAGCGGATTAACTATTTGTGTACTGAAAAACTCATCTCAATCTTGGCATGGTAAATTTTTATTGGCTTTAGGTTTCATTGACGATGTCACAAGTATTTGACAAAAAACTAATTGAATCCGTTAATCTTATTTAGATCGGGGCTCCACCTCGAAGTTTGATCTGAGAAATTCATTTTTCCAATTAGACACCACCATGTACCAGATTATATACACCCAAGTTTCGACAGATTTTTTTTAATCAGCTTTTTTACTTCGAGTTTTTTTATTTTTTTCAGCTCCGAAGAGTTGCAAGAACTAATCTTTCTGCATCGTGCGTCGGTCTCGGCTTTACTCGGACTTGAGGTTCTACCACTGGAAGAAGGTCTCTGCGTTCGCGAGCCGTGCCAGGGATTCCAACGGTGCCAGAGCGGGCTCCGATTCTCCACCGCGGGCGAGTTCATGCTCACTGACAATTTTCTCTTTCGACCCGTACACCCGGGAAATCGCATCCTGTGTCTGTGTCCGCCGGGTTTCGCAGGTGAAGCTTGATTTAATCTAATAATGCGTGATTTTTTTCAAACTATCCCCCTTAAATAGAAATTTTTGTTGCTGAAAATTACTGTGCGATCTTTATTTATAGCAACTAGTTGTATGAAACTAAAAAAGAATAAATGCTAGATAATGCATTAAGAGCCTGGGTGCAGCCATTAATTATGAATAACTGACATTAGAAATATTACAAAAGTTACAACGTTGTGTTTATTGTATGCTCTAATTGTATACACATAATAGATTCATTTTACATACTTTCTAATGCCTTTTTGTAAAATATAATTCTGTAATTATTTTTCATAATATGTATCTATTTTTTTAACTGTAACTTACAATTTCAGGAATGCAAGAGGCGTATTTGTGCGACACGGAAGTGAACCTCTGTTATTCCTCCCCGTGCCTCAACAACGGCACCTGTCTGCAAAGGGAACAAGGACTCACTTGTCTCTGTTCGCATGCATTCACTGGTTAGTCTACACCACGATACTTTTTGGCTATTTGTAGTTCCACAAATAACACAGTGCCGTGGGCTTAGTTAATATATAGTTTGTTGGGTTCAAGTTATTTGAAGTGTTACGTTTGGGTTTGAAATTGTATGCCGTAACAAACCTGTCAGGTTCTAAATTGTCTATAAATGTGTACCTACTATGTATTTCGTTTTTATACTACAGACCTGTATTGTAGTCCACCTCAGTGATTAACTTGTAGTCCATCTCTGTGGTGTAGTTCATCACAGAATCTCTAATGTAATCTCGTGCAGATTATAAATAGTCTACAAAGGTCTAATCCCCATTCAACCTTGTTTTCCTGTCACCCCTGAAGTGGGCTCATTAGGCCGTGCGGTGGCCATTATGGCTTTGTCTGCTCTCAGACTCATAATCCGACCCGTCTTGACTCAGGCTGGCCAGTGGTCATTAAGGGCCATTAGACCGACCCAAGGCAACGGGCGGATTAACTGGACAGGGATTAGCGGAGGGGGATTAAGCGAGTTAGGGGGAAGGGATAATTGGTTTTGAGGAATTTTAAAAAAACAGATGGTATAGAAAAAAGTAAAAAAGTGACCCTTTGAGTACAATAGTCATCATCGGTTATTTTTAGTTTTATCTAAAGTTTGTACGTGTGCATTTTGTTTGGATTGTGATTAGGGTCTATAATTAAATTCGTCTTATTTAGCCGTGTGGGAGTTTTATAACAGAATATGAAAACAAATAGTGACAGAAAAAAAATAAACAGCCAAATCAGGTGAAAATGAGAAATATTTCGAGTAATTAACGATGCTATATTAAAAAATTAGAAAGTACATACATACATGGTACATATATGTAACAAATCAACAGATAACTCTAGTACCTACTACTAAACTATTTATAGAAAAATTCATACTCAGCTCAGAAACTTGGAATTTTATAGTTTTTTCTTTTTATGCAAATTTTTGCTGATACTTTCGACATTGTTTCACTGGTTTTTTTTAATCGGTAAAAAGTCATACTGCATACAAGTATACCTTCTTTCACAGACCATTATCTAGTATGTAATTCATACGTCAAATTTAAAAAATTTAATTCTTTCAATTTAAACATAATCTTTTAATTTCAACAGACTAATTCCAAAATTACTCATCTGAAACCAAAGGATTAAATTTGTCTAGTGAAACACTAAAATTGTGGCCTTAGGATAATTTTCCTAAACCCATCTCAGCCTAATGGTACCCCCAGAATGTCTAAAATCCCCCCGCTTTTGTTTAGACATTTAAAATTGGCCACACCTTGAGGTATTTCACACGCGTGCATTTTGAATTCTGATTATTATTGTATTATCATATACGACTGCTGCCATACTTAACATGGCGGGAGTCGGATATGATAATACAATAAACAATCATAATCAGAATACCTATAATTTGGGGAGACGCGTGGCGGTCTCAGCACCTTTTGACCTGGAAATTATGAATTTCAACAATATGGGGAACGTGTCAAATTATATTTGTGAAAACTGGGTGCAAATCTAACCATTCATGTTAGATTTTAGACAAGGGTTTGCATAATTAATTTTGTGGGCTAATGTTAGCAAATCAAATGTATTATATGTTTAACCTAGCTTGGTTTTTGCATTCTTTAAACACTTGAAACCGTTGTATTTTGAACACTTTTGTATTCTAACAACGAGCCTAATCCTTTACTTGTAATACAATTTGTGCAATTGCATAGGAGATCGTACGTAACATATACTTATCAAAAAGCTACAAATTGTGTTTCATTATCTACGGTATGTAGGATATTAGGTATACTTCATTAATTCATGATTTTCTCCATCTTACCCCTGAGAACAAGGTAATCAGACACAGGTGACAAGTTTACGTTTGTAATAATGCAAAGTCCTTCCCTCTGCACGCGGTAAAGTCAGCAGACAATGTTTAGAACTGATGGTATGCAAATTATCAGATGGCATTTAATGACACAGTTTGAAGTAAAATAGGCCCCTTAGAGTGCTGAAAGAGATCATCGGTCCAGTAGCTCAACGATAGAGCGCTGGTCTGCAGATGCAGAGATAGGTGGTTCGAATCCCCCTGGCATTCTGATGTTGATACTGTCGTTCTTTCGGTAACCCCTCTCTTTCTTGGCAATAGAGCCCTGATTCGCAGGACAAGTAAGGGTTGTAGCATGGCTGCGAGTGCACTCAGATATTTGTATGCACGATGCGCTGGAAAGCTCCGAGTGGAAAGCACGATTGCGCGCAGCGCACGAGTGCTTTGCACGAGGGCTTTCCAAGCAGAGTTGCATACTAATATCTGAGTGTCAGTGCTAGCCATGCTACAACAGACTTGTCACATGGCCTTAACACCGGTGAAAAACAAAAAGTACGGTAGCGGTAGGATTCGAACCCACGCACATCTGACTGCCAGATCCGGAGTCAGGAACGTAGACCACTCGGCTACGCTACCTTTGATGGTAAATGTTTGAATGACAGCATTGAGTTAGAAGTTAGAGTTAGAAGTTATTGCGCAGAATAATTATTATAATGACATTATTATTGATACGGAACAGCTAAGTAACTGATGTGTATGAGCAAGCCTACATATGTAACTGAAAGGAGACTACAACAGCCCTTCACACTGTACGCACATTAATTTTATCACAACTTGGGTTTTAAGGTGGTAGTTACGTTTTCGACAGTTTTTATAACGTGCTATAACTTTTGATTGACTCAATGAATTTAATAGCTGTCTTTTTCACGTGGAAGAACTTGACTGAAACTACACTTATGCACATTATCTAGCTGAAATTTGTAACAAGCTGGTCAGCAGACACTGTTAAAGTAGTCGAATTTCGTGAATTTTTGCATTTTTCTTGTTTTGCTTGTAAAAGTGACAGTGTAATTCCAACTAATTTAATTTTTTACACTAACATAGCCAATAACAGGGTAAATTTTAGTGCTAAGTTTGGTGCGTGAATATGATGCAGAAAAGAAGTTACGGACCTTCAATTTTGAATTTTTTCGAATTTTGAAAAATATACGAATTTTTGAATCTAATTTTTTCACAAAGTAGGCTAAATTAATACAAATAAAAAAAGTGACACATCAGAAATTGTCTAAAAAACATGTAAAATAACGCATAAGA
The DNA here is from genome assembly GCA_030248245.1 of Trissonchulus sp. WLG1_4. Lineage (NCBI taxonomy): Eukaryota > Metazoa > Nematoda > Enoplea > Enoplida > Ironidae > Trissonchulus > Trissonchulus sp. WLG1_4. The sequence goes on along the minus strand of JASANF010012416.1, from coordinate 8,181 downwards.
ACATTGCAACATCGAGACTTGAGATTTAGACCACGGAAGTACACTTTTACAGATTTTTGGGAATGAAATTGATGTAACATAAAATTTAAGCTAACAAAATTTTTGAAATTTTAGCATAAAGTAGACACATATGTGTGCCAATTTATCACAAATTTTGAACAAAATCCTTCTAGTAGTTGTCAACTTTTGCGGACTTTTGTGTAATGTACTTTAGTTCAAAAAGAAATGTTACATAAATGTGACGTAATCTCAAAAAGTAAAAAGCGGAAGGATAAGTTTTGGCATCTTCATTGAAGGTTTTTGACATGCCCGTGTGTCATTTTTTTCTTTTTTCAATAAGCGGCCGTTTTGTCTAGCTACTACTTTGGCTTAGCTAAACATAAAATTTACGAAAAATTGTCGTAACTGGCTGAAAAATATTTTCTGTGAAAATTAAAAATGATTGTTTCAAGCTAATTTAGCAAGCATTAATCTCATAATAATTTATAGTTTCCTAAATTAATATGGGTAGTATAAATTATTGATTGAAAATTAATCGTAAGTTGCCAAGTGTTACTCCTGCAAAACTGTCGAAAACGTTACTAAAACCTTAACTGACTAGTTCTGAAGCAGCCGTGGTCGAGTGGTTACGATGGATGACTGAGAATCTTGATGAATTGTTGCGAAATGGTTCGATTCTCTGCGTTCTTTTTAAGGTTCTTTCTTACTTCTAGCAAGCGTGCGACAAATATTTGAGTGCACGCTGCGTCGAATTCGCCAATGCTTATCGTGTATTCAGAGAGTGCAACAAATCTCTGAGTGCACTCTTGGGAGTTAAGTGATTAGAAGAGTAGCACGTATCAGAGATTTGTAGCACGGTTAATTACATAGAGGCCATGTGACAACTTCTGATAAGCAACAGAAAAATGTAGATACCTCCTACTAACTGTTGCTGTTTACAATTAATTTGCGAAACATTATTTCATCAGGTTTCGTATTTAACAGCTGTCCCTATAGTGACCACGTAGCAAGATGATGTAACGAAATTGCGTAATATATTTTCCTTAATTAAATTTTCATTGATATTCACTATAAATTATGAATGAGCACCACGGTGGGTTTCGTGATATTAATGAATAGCTATAATTTCAGAGTTATTGGACCACTAAGCTTAAATTATTCCCGTTCTATTTTTTGGAATTTTTGTAAGACGACATATAATTTTTTAAATTTTTTAACCGTTTAGGATGATTAAATTTCCATTGGTCAATTATTTGATCAATAACAAGGTGGTTTTTTGGTCTACCATAGTGTTGTAATCAACGATAAGTTTCATATAATTCATAAACGTTTAAATTAGACTCAAGTTACCTACTCTATATTAATATCGTTCCATTATGAAACATTAGCCCAACAGGTTTCGTCACCGTCTATCATATGCAGCCCACTAGAATGATGAATGTCCTTCATCAGGCTAATGTCCAGGGGTGTGCCGATAATCCATCATGACACAAGCACGGTGGTCAGGCTTAGGTTTAGGTGCGTACGGCAGGTTCAATTAGATTAGCTATCAGGAGAGTTAGCTAATAGGTAGCTAGGCTAAAGTTTAGGCTTGTTTTATGGTTGTTTATTTATAGTGTTGTTTTATAGTGTGTTTTATTTTACCGTGTTACAATTTTTTTAGTTTTACTATTTCTGCATTCGGTTATTTCAAACGTCGTTATTTGCTTTTTAAAAACTCGAAAATAACAACGGTTCTCAAGGAGTATATGTGCGAAAAGGTTTTTTACGCATTTTTCAAAATCTCAAAACTTAGTGACTGGAATATAATAGATATTTATATATCAACAGCAACTACAACAACAAAAGTTGAGTTGAAGTCATTTTAAGCGAATACATTTTTATAAACGCTACCATTAACGTCAAAAAATGCATAAATAATTTATTCCATTAACAACAATCTAAATTATGGCAAAATAGGAAAAAGGTATTGAAAAAAACGACTTCTTTTATCGAATTTGACGTTCAGTCAAACCTGTTAAACCCCCAAAATTAATTTCCTCCCAATTATTCAAATTAGCTGTTTTCATTATTCATAATGGCAGCTGCAGTATCTATTAAATTATCCAATTTTTACCTCCCCTAGTCAGAACGTATAAATTGTTGAGTCATAGCTTTCAGTGGTGGGTCTTAGTCTAATGAGCTAGTTGGAACAGGCCTGGTGATTTGAGCGAGCAGAAAGGCTGACTAACTCTGACAGGTTCATTCGGCTGTAGCTCATAGGGGAGAACTAGACGCAGATTTTGCACATAGACTACAAAAGGTCTACAAATAGATAAATATATATGAAAAATAATCTACAAAGTACAGATTTGGATGGCTGTAGATTATAAATGGATTCTGCAGATGCTTAATATAGAAAACGCATGGTCTACAAATAACAACATAGAAACTACATATACAAGTAGTTGATCTACAAGTACAGGTTCGGTTATTTGTAGCTTTTGCCAAAAAACTAGTTAGCATTTTGTACATAGACGGCACATTGTCTACAAATTGATGTATGAGAAATGTGTAGTGTTATATTTATATTTCATATTTCATTCAATATCATAAGATCAATATTCAATACATAATTTACCTTAAGACGCCCCCCTTCCTCCACTTTCTAAATACGCCACTGGTACTGTAAAAATATCTAGGGGGACTTAGTGTTCGGACTTTGTTCATAAAATGCACAGCATCCAAAAAACTAGACTGTGTTTATTGAATAAATGGTCTAAAACTGTACATGGTTAGTAGCTTATGAACTGGGAACTCTATAATTTGCATAATTATTCTTAGTCTACACATGGTTTCGAAATATAAATAAATAGAAAAATAAAAATTATCGTTGTGAAAAGAAAAAGTGACAAAAAAATCCAATCGAAAATAAAACAAAAAACAAAAAACGCACAATATGTGCTTACTTAGGTACATATGTACCATAGCTACTCAATGCAACATTTAAAGTAATTTTTTTGTAAATTACTCAACACGTAAAAAACAATACCCCCTTGAGGTTTGTTGTCATTATATCTCCAGTTTTAAGGACTACGTACCTCCGTCACATACCTGGCAGACAAATTCCAGCTTTTTTGTCTAAACCTAGGGAGCGGGTTCTATTTTAAGGTTGACAAACCCTAATATATACGTATATATGTCTGACTCTGTCATACCTTGCCTGCTCTCTAATGAAAATAGACCTGTGTTTTTGCCTGTAACAAATCCAGATAGCTCTGAGTTTGGATTGTGACAACTCAATAAAAGTAGAGGGTAGCTAATTTATCAGAAAAAGTTGAAGTAGAAACCGAAATGTGTCATGATACATATATGTATGTACGTATACATGTTAGGTATGTTATGTATGTATGCATGTATGTCCGCACGTAATTCAAGGACGTAACGCGTGACTTGCTAATGAGTTGAAAAATCACAAAAAACTCATAAAATACATATAACAAGAAAAACTTGAAAATATGGTATAGAAAAGCCTAAACGTGCTCAAGGGCTATTACTCGTTTTTTATCAGGTACTACGAGTGTTACAATACAAGTAATAGAAATGCTGTCCGCTTTTTAAGTATAACTATTTACTTTGTTTCACAAAAAAGTGACTCCTTTAGGCAGAATTTGTTAAACGAGACCGCAGCCAAAGTTGCATGACAAAAATTTTCGCCAACTACCTTCAGCAAGCGTCAACATGGAAATTCATTCATTTTTTGCTATATTTCTGCTTTCAGGTGACCGTTGTGAAATCCCTTTAACGGACACGAGTTTCTGCCCTCCGGACGTTTGCAAGGGTGGTGCGGTTTGCGAGAAAACCCGAACCGGTATAAGTTGCACCGGCTGTCCCCACCCCGCCGAATTCACAAACCGGTTTTGCAAACTGAGAACCAGGACCTTCACAAACGGACATTATCTCACGCTGTTACCTTTGAAACAGCGATACAGATTTAAAATGAAAATAAGGTGATTTTTGCTACATACATTATTTTTTGTTTAACACATACTTGATCTTGATATTATAGAACCTATTTCTACAATTATGGATATATGTATATAAAATTAACACATAAACCCATGTTACTTTTTAACACTGATATTTTAAAATGAGCAAAACAACTAATTTGTTAAGAATTAACTTTTAATTTAAATAATTTGTTACTAATTCAATTTTAATAATTTTATTTAATGATTTGCAGAAAACACTGTTATTTAACTTGTTATGATCCTAATTTCTAAACACCTATTTCACAAATACTTATTTGAGGTAAAAGGTATTGTCAGTATCAGTTTGTGACTTTCCGCCATAGTTCACACTGTTTTTTACGAGTTAAATTAAAGTTAAAGTAAGACCCTTAACTTATTCAAGTTAAGTTAAAAGTAAAAGTTTAACTTTTTTGCCCTAGTTCACAACCACAGTTTGTGAATATTGACCAACTATTATCTTTTCAGCTTCACCACAGTCAAAGCGAACGGTCTGCTACTGTACAATGGTCGATACCAAAGTGGTCACGATTTCATTCGTCTAGATCTACTGGAGGGTCGACCCAGATTTTCGTTTTCCCTCGGATCAAAAGATGTTTCTGATGCTTTTTTGGACTCGAAAAAGCCGCTGAATGACGGACAATGGCATACGGTTTTTGTGGAATACCTAAATCGAGTTAGTTAGTGTGTCATTTTCCCATCGTTTTTCCGTATACAATTATGTAAAGATTAAAGATTCGTTTTACCGATGTGATATTATAGTTTTAGACTAAAAGCTTCATATGTATGTAAAAATGATTCAAATGTATGTAAAAACGTATTCACATGAGATTTCATATAGAAAATGTTTAAATTAAATATAAAATTGAACTATGTTGTATCAAAATGGATCCTTCTTATTGTCACATTTTGCTGTAAAGAGGACGACGAAATATAAACATTTTTGTTATAACATGGGCTTTTAATTAATGTGCATTTCGCAGAAACGAGCCAATTCTGTTTCGTAGTATTTTAAAGCATTTTTATAGTGTTATAAAAACTGATTTCATTTCAATCAATCTTCATTTTTTCAGACAGTTCGAATGTACGTTGACGACTGTGACCCAGAAGTTGCACTGGGAAGTGGATCCGACATACATTACGGTCCTTGTGCTGTGACGGTCACAAAAGAGCTGCCTCATAAGTTAGTCATTTTTTATGACAAAATTGTTTTTTTTATTGCAGTGCAGCCTTGCATAGTCCACAGTATAGAGTTGTGCGAAAAAAGTTATTTATTAACCGAGGTGAGTTACAAAAAAAACTTGGGCTGTCTACAAAACTTGGGCGTAGCACAGCAATTTTAACGATGCTGACTTGTAAGTATTTTGTATCATTATTTGTATTATTACTTTGTATCATGTACATAATAATTATGTACAGGCAGATCTAAAAAAACCGTTAAAAAACAAAATCCCATTCTGGAAAATAAAAAAAATATGAAGATGCCGGGAATCGAACCCGGCCCGCTCGCGTCGTCGTCGAGAATGCCAACCACTACACCACAAGCGCCAACTCTCGTTTGCTCTACTTCTCATTTCCACCACTATACCTTTAAGTTATAAAATGTTTCAGCTGTAACGACGATCCGATGTACCCTTGCTTTCGATTTCTCGACCTGGTTGGTCCCCTCTACGTGGGTGGTCTTGGACCTCAGACCCCCTACAACTCAGACAACGGGGCGCGCAGTTTCGACGGGTGTCTGGGTGATTTATATATCGATGACCGGTTGGCCGATTTGGGACAGCCATTACTCGATTCAGGGACAAGTCCTGGGTGTCGATTTTTGAGTGACACCTGTCGAGAAAAACCCATTTGTCGACACGGCGAGTGCCAAAATCGTTGGAACGGACCCTACTGCCTTTGTGGTCGCGGTTATTCTGGTGATGACTGCGCCGAAGGTTTGGATTGACTTTATTTACTTTACTGGTCTTCTTCAGACGTGTGCTAGCTCATTTGCATATTACACTATATAATTTGCTGCCAGGTTTCTAGCCGCCTACAAACATGTGCAGGTTGAAATCTGTTTACAATAATTAAATTAATGACTAATGATGAATTATTAATGATTAAATTAATTAACTGAATTAATGTTGTACATATTCTATTTAGATAATAGTTTAACCAATAACTTCAAAAAGTATATCTAATTTGGTAAAACTAAACTGGTTCAAGCTTGTTTAAATTACTTTTTTGTTTTAGAGACTGGTCCATCTTTTCACCTCTCCGACGTTATTAGTGGGATCGAATGGGACATTTCCTTTATCCCCATCATCAGCCTTAATGTCCCATTCCAGCTGGGAATAGCGTTCCGGACGTGGGACAAATCTGGAACGCTGCTTTCCGCACAATTTAACGAAGGCGACATTTCCCTTCAGGTACAGTACCGACCAAAATTACTTGCCACAGAGTTCAGAGTCAAAGCGCAGTCGGAGTCACTTGATTCAGGAGTCAATATATCTACATAAGTCACTATGAAGTTTGATTCCGGATTTAAGTGTCTCCGTTTTGCGTCCAGAGTCTGTAGCAAGTAATTTTGGGCCGTACGGTAGTGCCAATACGGATTAAACTTATTTAGCCGTGAAGTCCTTTGGTGATTTGGCAATGGAAGTAATTATAAGTAAATAGAAGTAAGACTGAACCGTTGCACAAAAGCTAAAAACTAATTGTACGGTGAAGATATATACCAATTTTTTAAATCGTGTTAAATAACTAGGCTAGAGAATACCAGTGGCAAAAAATGAATTTCAGAATATGTTGACTGCGCTGAGTTGAATTGAATGAACTTTAAAATTTAGGTAGGCGAAAAATAATTTCCAGCAAATATTTTTGGGTTACGTATTTCTCGCAAAATGCTTTTTCTCAATCAATCTTGTCGAAATTCACCGCACCCTGATCTCAGGATTTTATCAGGCATAAATTTGTGTATAAAACCCAGGCTGGAGTAAATTGTATAATCATTTGTTGTTTTAGATTCGTCGAGGTCGGTTGGTCGCCGCGGTGGGCTCCAGTGGTGCGGAAATCGAGTCCATGAATGTGTCCGATGGCCGCTGGCACAGCGCTCTGCTAATCATCGCCCCCTCGAGAAATCTGACGTTAAAACTAGATAATGCTGTCATAAATGTATTTAAGTTTGTGTATTCTAGTGTTTCAGTTAAATAACTAGTGATTACTGAAAACAGCTAGAAATCACACCGGTTAGAAACAGTTTGCTCATGGTCTTGATTTTGGAAATTCCGACATTATAAATATTTGGTGGAGCTAATTGTTTAGCAATAATAATATTGACAAAACAAATTCTAATTTGATTCTTCTATATAATTTCAATTAGTACGCCTCGTTAATATGAAGAAAACAGGCAGTTCTGATTTGAGCCATACTTTGTTTCAGTGGAACAATATTGAGGACCCATTTTATGGCTCAGAGCTGACGTCACTCACAACAGGGCTTCAGGAGCAGGGATTCAATGGATGCGTTAGGGTTAGTCTTAGCAAGAGTACATAAGCAGTGTAACAGTTGGGGACAAGTGTACTCTTGGGCTGGTCTTGTTTCAGTGGCTCCTTTAAAGTGACTCATTTCACTAATTTTTTTATGCTATGTAGTAGTAATATCAAAATGTTATCAAGAGTATTCAGTTTCATAAGACTTTAGGAATCACGCGTGCAAATAGATTATATACGTTATAACATATAAACATCTCTGTTGTACTTTCCTTGAAATACAGTCCTCAAAATGTTATGATGAGTATTAAATTGAATAGATGTTTTTTAGCATTGCGTATGCATATGCATATACTCTGCTTATCCTTATGCATATATGCATATATTATGCTTATTGTCAATTTCACAGGGTCCTCATTTGAACAAACACCTAATGGAGCCGGAATCGCTGTCCAGGTGCGACCCTCACTGTCCCGACTCAGACCAGTGCCAAACTGGGACCCACGATTGTCCCCGCAACAGCACTTGTGTGCAAAACTGGGACACTTTCGAGTGTAGATGTTTTCCTGGTAAGATTAGGGGTCGATTCATACTTACTGCCGGTCTGTTTAGCGAAATTGCAAAATAATCACGCCACCAAGAGTGTATGCGATCGAATTGTGGCGTGATTATTTTGTAATTTTGCCGGCTGAACGGAC
>JASANF010012414.1:0-14608 GCA_030248245.1 Trissonchulus sp. WLG1_4 | reverse complement strand
ACCATCTTATGTACTATACAAACATTATATTAAACGTACAGGTATGGTATGTATGGTAATTAATGTAATGTAGATCTATTATTGAGGAAACAGTAAAAACAATATTAATCAATAAGTTTTTAGGGTTGAATGAGATCAGCTATTCCTGAGTTATTCTTATCTCGAGCGATTCTATTTTGGTGTATTCCAGTGTACGTTTATGATTTTTTAGCTTTGCAATGCGGCTCTGGGTTTTCTGTTTGAGGGGGTAAAGCGGGGCTATAATTCATCAACTATAGTCTTTGCTACAAGGAATCACATTGGTGTAATGCTGTTGACAAATACGTGTGCCATAAGAATTATGGAGATCAGGAGTACATAATAGGAAGAATATGACACTCTTCCTATTATGCCTACGGGCGTGCGTCCAATGGGCAGCGCGAAATAGCATGTTTATGTACTGTTTTGAGGGGGGGGGGGTACCCCCTCCCTCAACTGAAAACCCCATATCTCAACTGAGGGGGGGTACCCCCTACCAAGTTCAATACCCCGTGCTCAACTGAAGGGGGGGACCCCCCCTCTTAACTCAGTACCCCGTCTTGAGTTGAGGGGGGTTCCCCTACCATTTAAGACACTGACAAAGACTTTCGTTGATGTGCTGAACTGAGGGAGGGTAACCTTCCCTCAACTGGAAGACGGGCTACCGAACTGAGGGGAACCCCCCTCAGTAGCGCCCGGGGTATCGAACTGAGTAGAGGGTGCCCCCCCTCAGTTGAGTACGGGGTCTTCAGTTGAGGGGGGTACCCCCCCTCAAAACCGTACATAAACGGGCTATTTCGCGCTGCACATTGGACGCACGCCCGTAGGCATAATAGGAAGAGTGTCATACTCTGGTTATATCCATATTACATAAAGAACCCAGTTGATAATTTGCACAGAAAAAATAAATATTATGAATACAAACGCGAAATTTTTTCAGCACCTCTTGTAGCCGCTCAGTCAAACAGACTTGATTTTTGAAACATTTTTCGATAGATACAAGATCGTCAAATTAGGTTGAAGCTTCGCTGAGTTATGGTGAAAACAAAATTCGTGTCAATAGGAAATTTGACACGGTCACAAAATTTTGCACATTTACATTAAATTGCAAAAAAGTACTGAAAATACGTTTTGCACCCACTTTGTTGTGCTATTAGGTTGCTTTCGTTACTAATCGAGTGAGCTTAGTGCCAGAACGATATTTTTGCTGAGTGCTACCTTAAAAACAAAAAGTTGGACATATTAAAAACGTATTTCTTGATAAACTTAGTAACTTACTCGCTGTTTATTGAATTTATATTTGCAGGTATGTCGGCATTTTGAGTTTACATCGATTTTTGTGTCCGCACAACATTTGGTCATCCGACTTTGCTGCCATTGGGCATAGACGAGGCAAAAAATTCCGCAAAGTATAATCAACACACGCATGCTATCAAAATTGTCGTTAACAAGTCGAAGAACAAGTCAAAACTAAAACGTTTCGAAACAAAAGGATTTAATATCGTTTATGCAATCGAGTTTTAAAAAGCCGGATGTCCCGCGTGTGATGCTCAAGGCGATAAAGTTTAATAAACGACGTTTTTAACAAAAAACATCTTACTCTCTTAAATATCTTTTTTAAACTGTGCGCTATTGAAATTAGTTTAAAACAATAGTAAGAGGAACAAAATTTCAAAGCAGATAACATCTAGAATTTTCTTAATTTCATAATTAAATAAACAAGTTTTACTTTTCAAGCAGAAAAAACGTTTTATACTTTCAACAACGTTAACATACAAAATCAAGTTCTAGTGCATTTTTCGAGAAACTTATGCATAAGGATATTGCCGTACTTTGTGGCTTAGGTTGTAATTAATAAAAGTGAAAAACTTCACAATTAAATTTTATAGACAGTAGGTGACACAACACCACGTCAATTAGAAACTGTCAACCCAGTACCAAATTCAGTGGGAGTGAATAAGGATGCACAAATTCTTTTATTTCTGCATTCCTTCTATTTTTTGCAAAACAATGCACGGTGCAAGTTTCAGAAATTCACCAACCCTGGCTGGACGAGTTTGTGTATAAACTAAACCAGTAGGTTTCTACCGAGCCAACCCACAAAATATAACCGCCGGTGAATTTCACGTCACAGTCAATGTCAATCTATTTTATGCATTGGATTAGACCTTTTGTGAAAATATGTAGACTTTAAGACAAAAATACTATTAAAAATATTAGCGACTTTGTCAGTTATACCTCCAGTTTGGGGGGGTTTCACCCCACCCCCCCTCCAGAAGGCATCCTCACCCCCCCACAGACAGGTGCTTCACCTCCCCCCAGATGGCTTTCACGACGGCAAAATCGGTGGCTCACTAATTTAAAATGGTGGCTCAGGAAGCGAATATCGGCAAAAAGTTGCTACGCAACGCACCCTCCCCCCCCCCCCCGGTGGCTCACCCCCGTCTCAAAATTTGTCTGCTGCCCATGTATGTATACCTCCAAGAACTTTAAAAATGAACTTTTTACTCACCTTGCATTCGAGCTAATTTAATAATATAACGTCTTAACCAATGTAAAATTATAATTTCTTCACCCAATTGATAGCATATTCATATTAAGTATTAAATATTAAATCTTGCTAACAGAGAAAAGTAAAAAGAAGTATAAAGACCTACCGCCGCCGAGGCGGCTGCCGTAAAAAATAGCGTGGCAGGCCAGCCAACCGCCTCCCCTGTTCTCATTCCCCCAGATTCCGGCGCCAAAGTGCGCTAAGCTGGCCTGCTCATCCAATTGCTGGACTATGGTATCATCATGTCCGGAACAATTTGTTGACCGACTTGGATGTTGACGTCATTCAGAATACGGCCAAGAAATGACCCAACGTAAACTTCATCAAACTTGAGGTACTGTACTCCTTATGTCGCCATTACAAATAATCCTATGTAGAAAATCCACTTACTAGAATTCTGGATAACTTCGGAAGTGACTGCGAAGCAGGCTGTATAAAATCTGCTTAGCAAACAGTGTAATTTTTGAAGTCAAGCATTTTTGCAAAAATTTTCTCGAACTGAGTTGGAATTTTAAATTTACACCATAGATGCACATAGGGGGGGGTCGGCACCCCCCCCCCCTGAGGGGGGTCGGCACCCCCCCCCCCCAGACACCCGGCACCCCCCCCCCCCTCAACCCCCCACCCCCTCTCTGATGGCCAGGAAAGTGCCCCAAAAATGCGTAAAAACTTGAAAAATTGCTAAAAATTTTCGCCTGCGGCGAAAAAAAGTACCCCAAAAATAAGTTGAAAATAGAAAAATTCTGAAAAATTTTCGGCTGTCACCGAAAAATGGCCAAAACTAGGGACCACCCCCCCCCCCCTTTCGTCAGGGGTCAGGCACCCCCCCTCGCCGATTCACCCCGTTCACCCCGTGCATCTCTGAACCCATTATGTCACCTTTGAATTTACGCATTAAGTCAACCATAGGGTGCATTTTCAGTTTCAAAGCATTAAGTTTGCAAACGCTTTCTACTCATGTAAAAATGTTTTTTTACACTTCCATGAAAGTCGGTCTCGGTCTATGTAAATTCAAATTATCACGTTAATATGCAATTTTTTATTACAAATTTAGAGTTTTACAAAGTACCTACTAGATTAAAACATCACAGCACAACTAGAAAATACATGCGGGACTGAAAGAATCATAAATACAGAGTAATAGCTATTATAGTGTCACAGCAAAGTAATACAATGCGAGAATTGGCTTTGAATAATTAATTACATACATTCAGTAAGTACATCAACAAAGCTTTTATCAATTTTCTGCTTTGTTTGCTGTGGTTGTTTTTGTGATATTTTTTACTTTTCCAGTTTTGTATCCCATTGATTTCAAAAACTCCAAACGAAGAGACTGGACCAAAATCAGACTCAAAAAACTAGTGCTCATAGAATTCACAATATCGGCGTAGTAAAATATGGGAACAAAATAACGCCAAGTGATCCCAATGAAAATTTGCAAGATTAAACTGATAACATTAATGATCATAAAATTGTTTTCCGCTTTCCGGTTAACAGTGTTGTTTTGTTTAGCGACAGATTCGCTATTGTTTGCCACTTTTTTGCGATTTATAGCCAAAGCGACATAGCAAAATATGTAAAACACAGAACTGAAACCCCAGCATGTGACTTCTTTTATACCCCAGTAAACCCTGTTTTCGGCAGATACTTGGGCATTGGGTGTTTCCATAATGCTAACACCACAATAAGGTTCATAATAAGAAACATTTTGTTTGTAAAAAGCATACCATAACGTTTCAATGAGATTAAATATTGCCAGAAAAGTAGCACTGATCATATAAGTTGAAATTTTGGATATGTTGAGACTCTTGAGTTTGGGATACTTTGTTTCCATAATCAAAATCAAACGAGCAGTAGCAAGTAATATATACATATACGATTGCATACTGTAGGAGCATTTTTCCCAATATCCAAAAGCCACGTTAATGAGTCTATGAATAAAATATCGATTTGCAATCATCGATATTGATATGACAAAATAAACTATTAAATTAAAAACATCACTGGCAATTTGCCAAATGAGCAAAACAAAAAAGGCGTGGTTTTTAATCAGTTTCAGTCGATAAATAAAAAGCAAAGTAATGTAGCACACTGCAAATCCAAAAATGGTCATTATAAACATCAACAGACCAGTTGTAAGTCCCATTTTTTTCGATGGATCGCAGTCAAATGGCAAGGTTGTATTTGTGATTTTTGTTGTGTTTTCCATCGTAAATGAATGTTTCTAGGTGTAATATATAAATCTAAAACAACTGAAAACTTAAAGTCTGACCAATAGCGAACAACAATTTGGTTCATAGGAACTTTGCTGTTTCAAGGCAATACAGTGATAGGGTTAAAATAATTAGGCGAAAAGACATTTTAACTTTCTTCAAAATTAAAAAATTAGACTTAAACATAAACATAAAACGTAACACATAAAACATTTAGTTTTTTCAAGATCTCATATTTTTAGTTTTTCTTAATATTTTGAATATATTCATCAAAATTGAATTCGAATTTCAGGGTTAGATTTTGTCTGTTTTTTGTATACGTTTGAGCCCAACTATCTTCGTGCAAAAAATTGGATTCTTTGGCCTGGTAGTCTTGGAATTGGTTAAGGACAAAACAATAGGGACAAGCATATGGACGAGTATATGAACCGCACCGCGCCTTATAGTCTGATACTAATAAGGGTCGATTCATACGTTTGCTCCACTGGCAAAAATACATCACAATCACGCCACCCCCGCTGGCGTAATTTTAGGCATTTTTACTATTTCCATCTTAAAAAAATTTCTTATCAAACAAAATACGTTTTGAACATGTCTAAAATCTTGGTTTGGATAGTGTGGAACTTTGTTCTGTTTAGCATGAGAAAGCGACAATTGACATACATGTAGATTCTACAGGGATAAAACATCTTGTAGAATACAAAACAACCGGACCTTTTACATGATATATTCTAAAGGAAAATTAATCATATCTTTTCTCCTGCAAATTTTTCTAGAAGAATAATGCGAACTGGCAAAAAGTTCGACATATTGTTTCTCAAAGTTCAGATGAAGAACTGTTCCCACGATAGGCACGAGACAAGTCCAAGTTTTTTGAATCAGCCGATAAATAGAACTAAAAGCACACAGTAATGATTCACTGCTATAGAAAAGTGAGACAGTCTCCGAAGCCCTGTTGCTCAACATTACAAGTCTTACAATTGTAACAAATTTGAAATTTCGCAAACGTTACGATTTTTACATTTGTAACATTTCACAAAAACTACGATGTTTCCGATTGTAAAATAAGATTGTCCTTGAATACGTGTAGGGTTCGTGGCCAGTCGCAGAGTCACACAAAATGCAAGTTTTAATGGAACGTTAAATAGCAGTATTGTCAATCGCAACACCCAAAACAGTAATCACAAACACAACTACAGATTGCCCTCTATATACTGTCAGTAATTACCATCAAGCTTTCACTAAGTCCCTACAATAGGTACAACAATTCAATTGTGAAATGGCATTAAAATTGTCATAACTGTAAACAACGGCATTTGAAAAATTTCAAACTTAATTCGATTCGATTACTTACAATTGTTACACTTTTAACAATCGTGAAAATTTTGGGTTGCGCAGCTACAAGTCTAACAAATGTAGCAATTGTAAGTGTTTGGTTTATTTAATGTACTTGATTGGGACTGCAAATGTTACAATTGTAAATTTTTTATATAATTTTGTAAAAACTGAGTGACCGAAGTTAAATTGCTCACGATATAGCTTGCTAAAATACGCAAAAGTTAAATCAAATTGTTAACAGTAAACTTTTGTATGAAATATTTTCATACAAGTAAAAAATATAATACTAAACTAAAACTAAGAAATATTGCATTTAAAAAGTCTGACGGAAAAAACAGTTGTAAAAAGACCTTCACAATTGTGACATGTTTGCTTTTGTGAAGAGTTTGGCATATACATATGTTAAATATGCATCACAAAACTTACAATTGTTACAATTCTAACAATTAGGATATTTCATAATTGTTACAATTGTAACAACTGTAAGTCTTTGCGCAACCAAATACCACATACAACAGTTGCAACAATTGTAGGTTTTAGAAATCGACCCCCCACCCCAGGGCATAAGTCATTCAGCGCAGATGCGTTGGTCAACATTGCCCTACTTGTTTATGTTTTTACGCGGCCCCCTCAGGGGCCGCGTATATACTATATTCAGATTTTCTGAATCCTATGTAATTCTAGGTAGGTCAAATTTCCAGTGTTAATTAACACTGGAAGGGCAGGTAGGTCGCTTTTCATGGCCTACTCTACTTCTGCAACGTTCAATCCAGCAAACACAAAATTACGTCGGTGGTGAGGATTTGAACCCTCGACTTTCCGGTTGTCAACCAGATGCTCTACTAACCGAGCTAACCACCGCTATTATCGTTTGCGGATAGATTTCCTAAGTAACTCAAGCAACTATTAAAAAATTTCCATTGGTTATTGTCATACTTTTATTTCATCCCCTGTTAATATATATTGTCATATTTTTATTTAATTTCCTGTCATTTTTGATCGGCTTTGACAAACACCAATTTTTCAAAACATGCTTGATGTTGTGATACATGATAACATTGTAACTACGATGCGGATAACTGAACTTTTTGACGATTTAACTTTTGTGGACCTGTAGTCGAGTGGTATAATGCTCGCATTGTAATCAACAGGTCTGTAGTTCGACTCCCAGATGAGATATGATTAAAGAATTTCTAGACAGTCGTCGTCAAATTTTTTTCTGTATTTTTCAATAATTTTTTAGCTGTTTGAGAGACTTTGGAGCTACTCAGCAGTAAATGTGTGCAGAAATCAGAAATTAAAAATTGTTTTATCCACAAGCTAGAGGCCGCGTTTGATATTTCCTTTGGAATATTGACAATCAGGCCCCACAATGTTCCGCTGCTCACTCAGCAGAAGTGCTTGTTATAAGCAAATTTGTATTAATAAGAGGCTAGCTGTATTTGGATTAATTAGAGGCTAGCTGTACCTTTGATTCTCTAGACGCATAAGTGCGTGCGCCATTCAGCGCGGTTAAATATGGCCTCAAAGTGCTATGGGACATTAGTTTAATTTAAGTAGCTTTTTCAGACGAAAAACTTACCAACACAAAACAGTCACTCAGCTACCTTAGTAATTAAAAACTTTCAAAAATAAATGGTCAACGCTTTAGTTTCGCACAAAGCTAGTGTCTAAAAATTATCAGAAAGACATTTTACTTACCATTCCACTATACAAAAAGAGCACAAATAATGGACATGAATGATTAAAAACAAGCACTTTTGTTGATGAGCGTAGATTTTTTGTACATGACCACAGCAAGTATTATTTTACCGTATCGGTAAAATTAAGCGCGGCATGCTAATAATTTTATTTTTGCAGTAGTTCTAATTTCGGATAAGTATGTAGTACAAAACTTCAACTTTTATCGAGCTTGATCACATTTGTTGAAATGGCTCGAGAACTCAAAGTCAAAACTACTTTAATTTTGCCGAACACGAACTTGCTGTTGCGTGATAACGTTCGACGTACATGTTTGCTTGACGGTGGCAGTACATATAGTTTGCTTATAATCTGGATTTCTATTTTCTGATCCATTTTGGCTGTTAGGCCACAGCTCAACAAGTCATTAGTTTTCATTTTAGAAATCTATAAAGCCCGGTTCATACTTCATGTTTTGTGTTTTGTGTTTCGTGCTTTCTCGGTTCATACTACATGTTTTGTGTACTGAGGTTCATACTTTGTGCTTTTGTGTTTTGTGCTTTTGAATTGTGCTTTTGTGTTTTTGGTGTGCTTTGGGTGTGTTTTCGAAACATGGACAATGTTTATCGTTTCAAAATGTGCTTTTGTGTTTATCCAATCAAAATTAACTGCTTCTTCTCATCTGTTTTCCACAATATTAGAATTGTAAATTAAAAATTTTTTTATGTCTTCGGAATTATAGATTGTTTTGAACTTTTTAAAGACTTTTTAGACAGTATTATATATATAATATAAAATAATATATAAAAAATAAAGAAAAAATATGATGAAAAACTTAATTAAATGAAATTAACTAAATATGACATCAGACTTGACTAATAACACAATGTAACAACCAATTTTTTCAGTTAAAGAGCTGAATATTTTATATTTAACAATTTAATCTGATTGGCAAATACAAGGCGTGACGTGTGTTTTGTGGTTTTGTGCTTTTGAGTATAAACTGGATTGTGCCGAGCACAAAACACAAAAACACAAAATCACTCTGAAAAAGCACAAAACACAAATGTTCAACAGAATTCCAAAAACACAAAAATTTCATGTCTGAAAACACAGGATCAAAAGCACAAAACACAAAACTCAAAAGCACAGACGAAAACACAAATTTCGGAGATGAACAGAAAAGCGCAAAACACTAGGCCAAAACACAAAGCACAAAACACAAAAACACAAAACACGAAGTATGAACCGGGCTTAAGGGGTTTCAGTATTTCGAGACCGCTTGAGCAGAAGCTTGAAATAAGACAGTTCTATTCGAGACAAAGGCTTTTTTGCGGAAATGAGGTACCTGAAGCCATACTTTCAAATGTAGTGAAAGGTTATATAAGTCACTACATATGTGGGCGTTAGCGGGCATTGCAAAAAGTTTCATATTACAACTTACCCGTGTCAACTCGGATCAGATTGACTGGCATGTTCATGGTACTAAACTTAACCCCTTGTCACTCACACAACTTATATAAAGTATTAATTGGGAATCAGTGGCACTCGGTAAAATTTTAAATCACAAACATTCTACTACTGTAATATTATCGTGATTTCATACGTTTTATAGATGCCACAAAATACAGATCTATTTATATATTGACTGTTGGTAAAACGATGATCTCCGCTTCAACATTTCATCCTGTTTCGAAGAAAATTATGGCATTTCGCCATTTGTATTAACGACACAGCACATACCTAGTTTCTAGCAACACAATTCATGCACTTCACTTACGTTGTCAAATCTAACTGCAGTCCACGCACATAATCGAACACAGGCACACGCACATACGCGCACACAACGCATGCATCAGTAGGCAAGCTGATATAATATCAGCAGTGCAGTTTAATGCACTGAAATTGAGCATGATTTACATGCGTTTTCAGTTTCAGTGCATTGACAAATTAGTATGCACGGCCGCTGAGGCAACAAGCCAAGCACTAAAAATTTGTGAAAGAATCACAAAACTTTGCAATCTGACTCTCTGTAACGGAAAATTTGAATGAATGTTTGTAATTGTCAGATGAGTGAGTGCTGCAAGCAGTCGATTCAAGCAAGCAAGCAAGAGTCCGGATTTTATATTGCTTTTTGTTTTGTAATTACATTTGTGCATTGTTCTGCATCAAAATACGGTTAAAGTATCGGGTTATATAGTAAGCATAGGGCTTTGTTAACTTTGAACAGAAAATTAGAAATGTTTTGATTTAAGTTTTGAAATGTTTTGACTTGTTTTGATGAGTCGTTTTTTGCCGAAAAGTGCCAATCCATGGAGGGGAGACGACGACGTTTTTTCCACTAATGATTTTTTTATCGTTCCGTTTTGTATTTTAAGTTTTTGACAAATTAAAGTACAACGTTGGAGAATTAATCAAATAATAATAATTAGAATACATAATTAATACGTTGAAAGTGATAACCTAGGCCCTTTTTTCTCTAAAGCGGCATTGCATAAGTAAGGGTAAGATAGGCGCGTTAGAGTATTTAAAGGGTTTTACAAAAGCTCAGCATTGGCCCAGTAGCTCAAATGGTACAGCACTGGTCTGCAAATCCAGTGATTGGTGGTTCGAATCCCCCTTGGGTCATTCCGATGAAGATGCTTTCTTTCTTTCGGTAAGAATCCCCTTGCTGTCTTGAAAGAACCCCCTTGCTGTCTTGAAACTGTTTAAGAACTAATCAATTAATTATAAATTAAATAGAATAATTAATAGATAGCAAGTTTAAAGTGTGAACCTACTAGCCCCTCATTCTCTAAAGCGGCATTGCATAAGTAAGTAAGTGTGAAGTAAGATAGGCCCCTTAGAGTACATACCCCTTAGAGATTCACGAAAGCTCAACATGCCCAGTAGCTCAAATAGTAGAGCACTGGTCTGCAAATCCAGAGATGGGTGGTTCGAATCCCAATTGGGTCATTCTGATGAAAATGTTCCTTTTCTTTCAGTAAGAACCCCCCTTGCTGTCGTAAGAACCCCCATGGCGTGACGTTCGAAAACTAATCAAATTTCGAAATCCAATTGAGTCATTCCGATGAAGATGCTGTCTTTCTTCCTGTGAAAACCCCTAGCTTGTCTTCGCATGGCGATGCGTAATAAAATGTAGGTAATATCTAAGCTTCTATTTAACACTATCCTACTCTTGGGCTCCATCAAATTTTAGCTTAAATAGGTTTTATTTAAAAAAATGTATGTAAGCCAAAAATGGTTGACCTCGATAGTTTTTCAAGTAAGCTAATAGGTAACTTAAGTATGCTTGTTTAATTTAAAGATAAAATTTGTTTTAGTAGTTACTTCAGCAGTTTGAATCAGACGCTTAACAGTTCTAATTTTATCAAAGAAATTGTTTTGGACTTACTTGATAGTGACACCATCGTCCATGTTATGTTTCTCTTTATGCGCAACAATTTTTTAGAATCAGTTGTTTAGAGTCTGTTTGTGTGATTAAAGTAGTAGATATAATACCAAACCTTTAACTAGAATTTGTTAGTTTTTACACAGTGTTTGCATGAATGAAAGTTTATACATATGATAATGCAGACTAATCTTAAAAAAATATGATTTTTCACTCAGAGCTAAAAATCTGATATATCTTTTTCAAATTTGCATTTGGCCAAAAACCAGGAAAAATGCGACAAAAAGGAGGAAAACAAAAAAATTAAAAAGAAACCTTAAATTGAGATATTGTATTAATTGTATTAATATAGCAGGACAGGCATTACAGGCATAAATTTTTACTTAGGGCCTGTTCACAAATTCGGATTAACTGGATTAGATTAACTGGGATAACTCAACACAGAAGCATGAGACCTTTTTCAAATCAGACGCAGTTGCTCCTCTGCGTTAACTGCATAAACGTGCAAATTTTTGGAAACATTAAAATTCCATGTCGAGTTATTGCAGTTAATTCAGTTAATCTAATCCCGTTAATCCGAATTTATGGACAGCCGCTTAGATTTCACATAGAAGTTTGTTAAAAACTGTTTGGAAATAATTGTATGTGTTCGGGAATTTGTTGGCGGCAGGACTAAAGTTTGTAAGTTCGTATGTGTCAAAAGCATAAATTCAATCTAAAAATTTGCATGCTTGTTTCTGATTGACTTAGTATACTTGTTTAACAGAAAGCCTAGGCTCTTTATGACAAGTGCATCCGCGTGCACTATATCTGTGGCAGGCAGGACAGTGCCTCGCTCTTTTTCTATGTATAAGAGAACAAACTAGTGCGTACCTTTGGCCAAGATATGTACTCTAATGATATAACCACAAACAAGTTGTTTTTAGAAATTTGTAGGAAAAATGATATAGTGTTAGGTACTATTATTAAACAATAAATAAACTACTTTTGAAAAAATGTTTGCTGCCTTCTCCATGGAATTAATTTGTGAAATAATTTCTCACCTTCAATCATCAAAAATAAAAACAATAAAATAATAGAAACATTGAAAAACAAATTTCCCGCACCTAAACATTTAGCACAATTATTTTTTCCCATAGCTGTTAGCAGTGCAAGCTAAATTAATGCCTTCTGTAAAAGAATCACATATAACTGCCGCAGACTTACTTCAAGTTTCTGTTTAATAACACGCAAACAATTTTTTGTTTGAACTTAAAAAAAGTGGTAATTTTAAATTTTAGCAATTTACTGTATTGCAATGGCTAGGTTTTTACTGTACTTACTGACTCTATTCATTTGTGTTTCCGCTATAAGCTCCAAAAGCCCTATAACCGAAGAATTGGAACTTTTATTGCTGCAACAATGCCCTCGGTTTTGCTGGGGTTTGTTAGAATGTACAAACTCCAAAATAGCTTCGGGCGCTTTGATTGACACAAACTCGATTTTTGTCAACATCCCACTTTGCATGCGCCTTAGCCAGAGTTTTTGGGAAGCCGGCACTGCCCTTCCTGAAACTCGTGTTTCAGAAGCTTATGATAGTGCGAGACTAGGAAATGTTGTCTGCTGTCGTAGGAAATGTTGTAGCCACGGTGCCGGCGATTTCCTGTTGTTCGGCTTTGAATGAGCCGCTTTTTCTCTCAGTTGTTTGTATCGCTGCTCTACAGAATCGGGAATCTCTACGCGGAATTGATTTAACTGATTTTATAGTTGTTGACGAAGAGATTCTTTATTTTTTGGAATCTCGAAAACTGCGAATCGGCAAACTAATACGTGGCAAAACACTCCAAGTGGAAGATGGTCAAGTAGTTAAACGAGCAGTTGGAACCTTTAACCTTTAAGCCCAAAAAACTTCAATGCACTTCGTGCGAGTTCGAATAGAGCATGTGTTAACTAAACCACGCTTTGCCCTGCCTTCTGTTGAAGGTTCAATTTCTCTTGCTTTTGTCCAATCTTTTGTCAACATGCGGTAAGTGAACTGAAGATGAGGTAACGTTGACAGTTGCGTAAAAATCAGTGCTATATGATTTTTGTTGATCCAGAACATTGACTACTGAAGTACAGGAATGCTTTGTGACTAAGGAGGAATTAGGGACAATTGCCAAGGCTGGATCGGCTAATAACCTTTCTTGATGAATTAGTTTCTGAGCCTCGGTCCAGTCGTGATACTCTGCGTTTGCTTCGAATTAACGCAACCACGCTTTAAACCCTACTGTACCTGCTCACCCGAAAACTCCGCTAATTTGATCGCTTGATTGTCACTATTCCCTTTTTTCATTGAAGCCGCCACTAAATTTTGTCTGCATATCTCTTGCCGATGGCCGACAATTTCAGAATGTATTCGTTATTTTTGTTCTCTAGTTTTGTAATCTTTGCTCTAGTGACCGAACAAAAGATTGCGCTCAATTTTACTGGTCCCATCTGCCATTACAGTTATACTGTATAATTATTGGCAGTTCTTAACAAATTAAATGGGTGGACACTGGGAGGCAACAAAAAATTACGTTTACCATCATGCGCAAAAAAGCAAAAAATGGCCGATATTAACGTTTGGCCAGTTGACAATTGGCATTTATCAAAAAAAATTAAACGGCTGAGGGTTATACATATATAGTGGGCAATAGGGATATAAAAAATATAAACTGTATAAGTTTGAACTCTTCCGAGTAACTTGAGTTTGAAAACTTCAGGCAGACCTACACTTCCCAAACACACACAAGCGCAAAAATTGTAGGCTGGGACCTCCACTAAAAACCTAGCGTCCAGACAACCGTTTACTTTCACACTACACTGACAACAAACAATCGCCAAACAAGACTAGACTAATCTGCATAATGTCTGGCATGGTTTGACTGTTTTTATCGCAAAAGTAGTAATTTCTTTATGGCCTCATTATGATGTTTGATCGCAACTCCGGCAATCAACTTTTTGTTCATAAGATACAACGGATATTGTAATTTATTTCTAGCAGTCAACTGTGACAGGCGCACGGTTGCTGTGTTAATACTCCAGGGTGATGTACATTGTACATGTACAAGACCCTTAATTGTTTGACAATTTTTTGTTTTTCATTAAATTCTCTATCGAATGGTGGTTTTGCGAGCTCTCTACAACGCACGTAGCTCGAGCAATGGCCAAAAACTGGAAGGTGTCAAAGTCTGGCTGCCTAGAGAAAAAACCTCTGGGCGTCAAGGGGTTAACTTACACAAACGCTAGCAAAGCAACATGAAAAATTATTGCAATATTATCGTCTTTTATTGCTTTTTATATGTGTTGGTTATTATTTTGCTTGTTGGTACTGATTATTACATTGTTCAACTATAAGCTAATTAATAATGGACGATAGTTATTTGACGAATATAAACACCATATATACTAATA
>JASANF010012413.1:0-72458 GCA_030248245.1 Trissonchulus sp. WLG1_4 | reverse complement strand
TGCACTTTTTCAGTATTTTTGTAAAATTGAAGGGTTTGTCGGTCGATCAGAGAGGCTAGAAATTTCGCAGACTCCCCCCTCAAAAATGTTGGCCACGTTACGTGTATGATGCAGATTTAGGTCAATGTGTCTGTAGGTCACCGTGCGTATATACATACTTATATTTTCGGTTTTTACTGTCAACGCTGACCAGAGCTTTCTTAGGTCAAGCTGCTTTAGAACCTGTGTAGAGCCTCCCACATGCATATTGCGTCATACTTTATTGTTGCTGACTAATTAGCACAATTAGTAATCTAGGCACTGCAAAGTAGAGGCATTCGTAGCCTACTTTCGGTTGTCGGCACCTTGTTAGGAATTGTAGTCACTACGAATTTTTTTTGGTTTAATGACAAAAAACGGTCAATTGGGGACGCATAGGTAAATTTCGGACAAAATTTGGTAAATTGGAGAGTTGTCAGACAATTTTTCTACCAAAAATATTTTAGCAAATTGGCTAAAACGACCAAAAAGTTTTAGCAACTCAAAAATTTTTTGCGAATACTAACGTTTTGGCCCAAACAAAACCCAACCCAGTATATCCTTTAGTTTTTCAAAAATCTGAAATAATTATCACCATACATTAGTGTTTGGATTTTTTTCGAAACGTACCCGAACCCGAACCATTCGTACCCGAACCACCCGAAC
Organism: Trissonchulus sp. WLG1_4; assembly: GCA_030248245.1. Classification (NCBI taxonomy): domain Eukaryota; kingdom Metazoa; phylum Nematoda; class Enoplea; order Enoplida; family Ironidae; genus Trissonchulus; species Trissonchulus sp. WLG1_4. The sequence continues at coordinate 71,774 of JASANF010012413.1, read as the reverse complement.
CCGAACCCGAACTTTGGCCAAATGAACTGCATGACATAACACACTTACTGTATTTGAATATAGAATGTCAAAAAAGTGTGGAGCAATTGAGTCAACAACCTTTCAAAATAAATACTTTTAATATTCAACGTTGAATACAGTGATAAGTCAGCAAAAAAAGCGACTAAGTTTCATGCTTAATCAAATCATATTCAATTTAACCTTGTGGGTGGGATTCGAACTGCCAACTTTTGAATTAACAGTCGAACGCCCAAACCAACAGGTTGAGAGACAACGTAGATGAGTTATGAGTTCGTCGAAATTCCCTTTCGTAGCAGACGTTATGTTGCTAATACTGACATGTAGTGTCGACCTTGCGCTGGTTAGGTTCAGGCCTTTTGACGATTTTTATTCTTTACCAGGGGCGTAGCCTGGATTTTGAAAAGGGGGGGGCGGGGGTTGCACCTTGTCCACTCTTTTGCTCAATTCTTTAAACCCACTATTGCGGGGTCTGGGGGCGTCAGCCCCAGAAGCCAATTATTTTTGCACTTTTTAAAGAAGTGGTGTACATAAAAAATGCAAATCTGGTCATTTAAATGAATCTCATTGTTGCGCGGGTCTGGGGGCGGCAGCCCCCAGGGAAAAAATGTGAGAATTTTTTGATTTTAGGCTAAATTTAGTCAATTGGAGACGTTTCGGAAATTTTTTTCGGCCGGGCAATAACAACCAAAGGGGGGACCCTTGTGCACAATTTCTTCTGGTTCGATCAAAAAGGGGGGGAGGTCGCCTATAATTGACTATTAACACAAATACCTAATTACCTAATACACACTAACAACACGTGTGCGTGCAGCCTTGCTGCGAAGAAAGCAGCGAAAATTAAAAAAATTCGGGATTTTTTGAAAAATGTGAAGTTAGTTCTAGTATTTATTATACTAAAAAATGTTTATTATCTTTGGAAATTCAAAAAAAATCGGTATACAAATTTTGTAATTCGGTCAGAAAATTTAGGTACCCGAACCACATTTTGCGTCCCCGAACTGACTCGTACCCGAACCCGAACTCGAACCCGAACTGAAAAAATGACCCGAACCTTACCCGAACCCGAACCCGAGCCCGAACTTTCGTCCCAACACTACCATACATTAACACAGGGCGCTAATCTGAGGGGTGGGGGGGTCGTACCGACATTTTAACTGCCTTTGTACCAAGTTCAAGTCAGGCGAAAATGACTTTTTTGGCGTAAAAATAGACGATTTGCTTTAATTTGTGCACAAAATACCTTGTTTTGGCGTAAAAATTAGCGATTTTTGAAAATGTTGGCCAAAGTTTAGTTGAAAATTGCATAAAGTTGATAAAAATGCTCATATTTTAGAGCAAATTTTACATAAATTTCCCATGCCTTTGTACCATGGCTACCATTTTGGTTGCCCTCGTACCAAAATCATAAATCTTGGGGGGTCCCGGACCCCCCATATCCCCCCGTGTTAAACTGTGATTATCACCGCACACAGTTATGTACAATCGATAGCTGTTCCGAATACGGGCGCAGCATATTGTGCACATTTTACGCCTTTTCTCAGAAATGTTTTAAAATTGCTTAAAAGAACAGCCACATTTAATGTGCATTTTTATAACGTAATATACTCTGGCGGCGAAAGTTATGAGCACTTTTGAAATGTGGCGTGGCGGATCAGATAGGACCAAACTTGAAAACGACTCTCATATTGCTCTTTTTGTACGTAACGACTAAATTCAGTTACATTAGATACCTACCTTATCAATTTAAACTGTAGAAAATAGTTGTTGTTTATTGTTGTAGTTTTTATGATGTTTATTCTGGAACGCTTTTTTCGTCGTATGTATTTGACAATTATCATTTGATCAAGACAGCAGGCTGAAACATTAGAATTAAACCTTCGAATATGAAAACCCTACATACCAAAAGCCGGATCAAAGTCTTGGTCCGTGAGGGTTCCGAAAATCCGAGCAAAAAAGTGAATAAGACTGTTATTTTTTCTAAAGTTCTGGTGGTATTTTTGTTCGGCCAGGGGGGGGGGTTTCCCAGAATTTTGTGCAATTTCCCTAATGCAAATTTGGAATAAACTTACTTTACACGGCGTTGATTGCACGAGAAGTCGTTATATATTTATTTAGTTTAAGCCTAGTCTGTGCATATACCTGAAGTTTTCCGTCTGAGGGGGGGCTGCAGGCTGTACTGGTTTTTTTCTACATTTTTGGTGATTTGTCCCGACGTTTGGGGGACTTGAACTTGCAAAAACGCAAAAAATTCAAATTGTTGCCCAGAAAATTACAATTTGTTGCGACATTTTAGCATTTTTTGCTTTTCGCTTTTTTGAAGCATTTCCAGCAATCTGGGACAAATTTGGAGTTTTCGGCACCCTTTTTCAGCCTCAAGGAAGGGGGCTTGTCCGCATGGGTCAAATCGAGGGGGCTTATTTCAAAATCTCAAATCTGGGCCGGGGTTTGCCCCCCCCCCCCAGACCCCCCCTGTACATCTGTGAGTCTGAGCAACACTATCGGTGTTGGCGCAGCTCATGCACATGCCACATGGCTGCTACCGCGACAGGTCGGAATTTTGTGTTCTGAAATTCTGGACCGCACAATACAGTCATCGCCACCCTTAGCAGTTAGGACCATACATGGGCGTGGGGGGGTTTGGGGGGGTTTTCAACCCCCGCCCCCAGAAGGCATCTTCACTCCCGCCAGACAGGTGCTTCACCCCCTTCCCAGAAAGCTTTGAAGGGAGCTCATGAAGCAAAAATTGGGGGCTCACATGCTCACAAGCTCACAAGCAAAAATGGCCGGAAAAGGTGCTCCGCACGCACCCCCCCCCCCCGGTGGCTCACCCCCCCCCCAGAATTCGGTAGCTGCCCACGTATGGTTAAGACTAATGTTAACACTCGGTTCACCCTACATAGCATGGTCAGATGCACATAGGGGGGGTAGGGGGGCAGGGGGGGTATCCACCCTCCCTGAGGGGAGTCGGTAACCCCCCCTCAGACATCCGGCACCCCTACCCCTCTTCTGATGGCCAAAAAAGTGCCCCAAAATTGCGTAAAAAATTTAAAAATTGCAAAAGCTTTTTGCCTGCGGCCAAAAAAGTATAGCCAGTCGGGAAAAAACCCACTTTGGAAACTTTTGGTCATATCCCAAGTAATACACAAAATTGAAAGTTTCTTTTTATTTTCTTATCAAGTCTTACCATAAGCCATAAAATGCAGCATAAAACGTTTTTGTATCATTTACATCATGGCAGAAATTTTGACCTAAAGTCATGGTCATGGGAAAAAACCCAATTCGGGAAAAAAACCCACGTCGGGAAAAAACCCAATTTCATCGATCAATAAAAAACGTCATGCGCATGCCACCGGCGATATTGAGCATGCATATGATAAGAGTACCACCTCCTCTTTCGAACGCACACATCAAAACCTTCCTATATCTCCTGGTTGGCCTACAGCAAGCCATCAAAGTTGACCCCAAAATTCACATGGGGTCACTTAGTGAAAATTCTTCAAAAATCAGATTTTACTGAAATTGCACGCAGAGTTGCGTAATCGCTATAGCTGTGCTACACAGTCGTTTCCTACTGACTTTCACATGGTTTAATTCAGAAAATAAGCATTTTAATAGGTTTAGCATGTAAAATGTACTGAGTCAAGGGGTACTGTGGATAGTAGGCACTGAAAATCCACCACTGTGTCATAATAAGGCGTTAAAACGCACTGCTTCTTGTTTAAAACATCTAATTACATCATTTTGGGCAGTTTACGGCAAAATTTTGCGAAAAATTAGGGTATTCAAATTTTGAAACATTACCCGAACAGGTTTCGTTGTTCGCCAAAATTCCGGGGTTGTTAGTAATTTCTCATCATATGGGCACCCAACAAGTCCAGTTTTGTTTTTCGATTACGTTTTTGCATCGAATTACACAACTTGAAAAATTGGGTTTTGTCCCCGACGTGGGTTTTTTTCCCAGGAAGTTGAGCCACTGTGGCTCAGCTGTGGTTCAGTGTGGCACTCAACATTTTAGCTTACTTTGGAGCCCTATAGATGGCCTCTTTGGGATTTGAACAGATTTTGATAACTTTGTTTAGATGAGGAGTACCGATGGTTCAAAGTTGGTCAAATATTTCAAGCCTCGTAGGTGAAAAAAGTCAAAATTTCGATTCCTCATAAAAATTGTAAAAATGATCAGAACGAGTTCTAAACTCGTGTACGGTGTTGCTTTGAGGTTGTTTTCTTGCACACAAAAAATGGTACCAATCGGACCACCCTAAGCCCAGAAACTGGGGTAGGTTTTTTTCCCGACAAACGGGGTGGGTTTTTTTCCCGATTGGCTATACCCAAAAAATGAGTTGAAAATCAAAAATTGTGAAAAATTTTCAGCTGTTCCCGAAAAATGGCCTAAACTAGGGACCACCTCCCCTTCCCACAGGGGTTGGGCAACCCTCCTTGCCCATTCCTCCCGTGCATCTCTGGTCAAGACTCCCCCCAGCACTGCGTCGAGTTAATCCTTGCACTCCATAGTTGCATCCTTGCACTTGTCTTATGTATGTAGAAGCTGTTACTCAGCTTTCAAGTTTCTAAATTAACATTTTGACTCTTGCAATATGGCGTAAGATCCGTGGGTATGGACATTTTGTGCAGTTTTCATTTTAAAATTTTCTAATAAGTTTGCAATGAAAAGATATTTGACCTCACATTTTAGGCCGATTATCTGGGTTGGTTGCCAGTTGCCGCCTATGGTAAGGTTGCAAAAATGACAAGGCGTGTCCAAAAAACAATCAATGAGTATCCTGAAAACTTAAGCGAGGATATATTTAGTCATGTCAAAAAAGTTTCAGTCATTTTTGAAATGGTTGCTCACAGTTTTGGTTCTACCAATAGTGGTCTTTTTTCTGTAAAGACAGAGCGATGCCTTACAAAGGCGTTAGACGTACAATTAGTGTTAATTAGAGTTAATCCACTTAATGCTAGGGTGACACTACCGCTAGGGTGAGGCTAAAACTTTCTGAAATGAATTAAAGTGCTATGCTTGGCCAAAAATCTCCCTGCAGGACAGATTATATGTGAAACCATTGCGTATTTATTTGTATGTGCAGATTAACACTAAAAGCCGACACTCAAATTTAAAACTGAACAAATGTATTTTGCACACGCTTTGTAAGTTTTAGTGTCTATTCGTGCTATAATTCTAGTTTTGCGAACATTAGACAACAAAGTTTTCAAATTGTCGCACTTTGACTACAAGTTCACGTGTCGCCTTTTTGTGGTATGGATGATTCTTGAATTTACTTACTGGAATTCTTATGACAATATTTCTGTAATGTGTAGAAGTTATTCAACCCTCTGCCAATTTTTTTACTATTGAACAAATTTCAGTAACAATTAAAAAACGTTTACGGCCATTCAATTTACGCTAGTACATACTATATGTTGCATTGTCGCGGATCTAATTCGGTCGCGATGGGGGGAATGTGGTGGGAGCACAGATGTGCAGCTAAGAAAATCTGGAAGGGGAGCCGTCGACCGGGGGGTGGGAGCAATTTTTAACAGCCGATTTTGCTCCTGAGCCACCTGAGCCACTGATTTTTGCTTTGTGAGCCACCAATCGTGCTTCTGACTTCTGAGTCCCCCGATTTTGGCTTCGTGAGCTACCTACAAAACATTCTGGGGGGAGCGGACCTGTCTGAGGGGATGGGGTGGGTTGCGGGGTGGGCTGGGGGGGGGCAATTAGGAGTAAGACGCATACATGTTAGAGGGAGGATGGGATTCCGACTAAAATCGAGGTTCCGCCGAGGAGGGTCCAGAAATCGTGGGCAGAAGTATGTCGAAAAGTTTACTAAAATTTCCTCATTTTTAATGAAAATTTAGCAAAACGTAGGATATTTTTGATCGATCAAGCCGTGAGTTCCCAAAATGTTGCCATAGGGCATCGTGGCTTCCGCATAAGATACAGTTATGTACAGTTTATTGTAGTTTAGTTACCTGCGGGCTACGACCATACATGTACACGGGGTCTTAGCCTGGGGGGGGGGGACTTGTTTCGGATTTTTTGAAATTTTAGGGGGGCTTGTCCCGAATTTTTTGAGATTTTAGGGCGGGTTAACCCGGCTTTTTGGGATTTGAACTCACAACAACGCAAAAATGTCCAATTTTTGCCTAAAATGGGAATTTTTTGCAAAATGTGAATATTTTCCGACGGGTTTTTGTTTATTTTTGAAGCGTGTTACAGCGATTTTGGGCAAGTTTTGAGTTTTCGGGCACCTTTTTTCAGCACCAAGGAGGGGCTTGTCCCGATGGGTCAAATCTGAGGGGGGGCTTGTCCCGGAATCTCTAATCTGGAGGGGCTTGCCCGCCCCCAGATCCCCCCATGTACATCTGTACCTACGACAGTTTTTCGAATCTAAAGAGATTCGATCGCTGCTGGTTCTGGCTCTGGCCGAATACCTCCTTTTTTTCCTGTAATTATACCCTCGGGTCAGCGGCTTAGCCAGCCCAATTTCGCCATCTTCCGTCTGTTTATGGTCCAATTTGGGCAGCGAAACTGGAAGCCGCTATGGGCAACTGGGCCCGCATAATTGTTTCTTCGTGGCGCATGCTATAGGGTGCCAATCTGGCTAGCCTACATAGATCCTCATCATACATGTAGATGTAAAGGGGTCAAAATTTTGGGGACCCTCCCTCCCTGATCGACCAAAAATAGCCTAAAGTTTGCAAAAATTTGTAAAATTTAGGGGGGTCCCGAAAATTCGATCCTCATGGAGTGAAATGTTGTAAAAGATAAGTGTCCTGAGGAGCATATTTTAACGCGTCTAATCAGGGGGTTTTGCTTTGCATATATGTGGGCAGATAGCGGTCGCGTCAGGTGGAGGGGAGGGTTAAAACTCATGCACACCCGTGTGTGGTTCTTCTACCCACATTTTGACTGGCCTAGTATCCTAATATCAAGACTATGCGCTTATTAATAGTGCCTCATTCGTGTAGAAGAGTTCTAAAGTCTGACCAAAAGATGCTGGACCCTGAGACAAAAAGATTTCATTACGATTAGAACGAATTGCAGCATCAAGAGTATATACAGCGAGTAGTCACAATAATCAGGCCACCTGTTTGCATACATGTACACGGGGTCTCGGTCTGGGGGGGGATGCTTGTCCCGAAATTTTCGACATTTTAGGGGGGCTTGTCCCGATATTTTGTCGCAAAAACGCGAAAATTTCGATTTTTGCCTAAAAATGGGAAATTTTTGCGAAATTCCGATATTTTTAGCGATTTTTTCGTTTTTTTGGTCATTTTTGAAGCATTTTACGGCGATCTGAGGCGATTTTGGGGTTTCAGAGAGGGGGGCTTGTACCGACGGGTCAAATCTGAGGGGGGGGGGGCTTGTCCCGGAATTTCAAATCTGGGGGGGGGGCGTGGGCCCCCCCACAAACCCCCCCATGTACATCTGTGCCTGTTTGGCTCAGGGTTCAGCAATTTCTGGTCGGATTTTGTAATTGGTTCACTGTCGAACCACCAAGATTTATTGAACCGTGAAGTGAGCGCGCTCAGAATTATTATTGAGAATTTTAGAGAAATAAATGTCATCGATTATCAATTATATATCAGTTAGTGATTTTTTAGCTTTTATCAGTGTATATAGTGTTGCAAGAAGTTTATCAGAATGATAAATTCCAGCGATTCAGGTCTGAGTATAATTGATTAGTGACTATATATAAGATGGACCGGACCGCGCGCCGTGAAGCATTCCTCTAGTAACAAGCTTATTGGTATTTTTCTGCTGAAGTTCATCTGGCTTTAGTATATAAGTAGTATTCTACAAATCCACATTGCTGCCTTTTGTCAAAGGTCATTTTTATCAAAATATTTATGTTATACGTATAGGAATGGATGAAATGGAGGATTGTTCAAAAATAGAAGAACTGTCACGACTCACAACAGTGTCAAAATGACGTCTGTCGTTCATATTTAGGTGTTAACTGTCAACGAACTAATGGGTGGATTTCACGAAGGTGGTTTTACTAAACCATGGTTTTACGTACGTTTTTATATGATTTGCACATGATTTGCACATAATTTCATTACGAATTATCACCTGATTCGTTACGAATTTCGTAGATTTTCTTGAACCATGGTTTTAGCGCAGTTAAATTTTGAAACCTGCTGCACAGCAGGTCTCTGTTTTGCTTAAATTTCAGATGAGCTAAAGCCATGGTTTTAGAAAATCTACAAAATTCGTAACGAATCAGGCTATAATTCGTGATGAAATTATGTGCAAATCATGTACAAACGTACGTAAAACCATGGTTTAGTAAAACCTCCTTTGTGAAATCCACCCATTGGTTTTTATCAGTCACTGAGATTTTTTTATTCTATTAATTTTGATCAAATCACTGATATATACACGTTTTTGAGCGTGAACATTTTCTTCGTGTCAGGTAATAATACCGCATGTTCCATTCCCTTGTGAAGTACCATTCATAATATTGTAACGTATTTTTATACAGTATACCTACGCCCGAAGTTGTCTTACATATCCATCTACTGTATGTATTACTCTCCTCCCAGTCTCAATCTAACACATATCCATGATTATCATTTAACGATGATTTACACTGTAATATGATGGTTGGTTTATTCGAAAAAGTGCGTAAATGTCGATTTTAAAGCTGACTGGACTTATATATATTTTGAAATTTGCAAAACTTGCAGGGATTTCTAGTTGTCTGCATGCCAGGCTTGCCGATGAACAGAAGCAGATGTTTTTTATCACTAAAGTCTGCTGGTGATTATTCTTAATCGATTCATTGTTATTGGATTATCACTGGATTATATCGATTAATCGACCAATAATTATGTCTTCCACTGAACCCAAACGAAAACCCACTTTGCCGTTAATTTTTTTCACAAAGTCCTCTTTTGTAAGTTTACATATATATATACATACTGTTCATTTTTGGTGATTATGAGATTGAGACTGCTTTACTAACAAACTTTAAAGAGAAGTGGAGTTAACGCTTTAGGTCACGGTAAGCAGTTACGTCCGTTGACTGTTAAGTTTTAGTTTTGTCCGTTAGTCTTAGTCTGAGGGTCAATTCCTTTACCGGTTAAACGGACTGGACTTATTTTAGTCCGAGGTTTTGGAATGGTAAATCGGGTTAAACGGACTAAACTAGTTAAAATGAGTCAGCGGCTTAATTTTAGTTTGACCCCATTCCCAAACTATCACTGGACTAAACGGATTTAACATGCACGCTTAACATTAGCGTGCATAGTTAAGTCTGTTTAGTCCCATTAAAAAGCAGCGCGCTAAAAGTTAAGCCCGTTTAATCCGGAGGTTTTGGAATGTCATTTTTCAGCATAATTTTTAAACCGTTTAGTCCGAGTATACTTAACCCTTTAATCCGCTAATGGAATAGACCCTGAGTTACGTCCGTTGGTTACTAAAAATCAGTGCGCTCAAAGTTTTAAAGCAGGCTCTTTCGCAATATTGATATATACAAATAACTTGGGGCAGATTTATTTATTTGTTTGTTTGTGCGCATAATTAAATTTAGAATATTGCATAATGCATAGGTATATAAACAGTTCCCTAATTGAAGTTTTCCTTGCCACACGGACGTTTTTTGCCAACTGTACCCCCCCGACATTTCGTCACAAAAACTGGGGGGGAGCAGTCAGTATTATATGAACAAGAATGCGAGGGCACGCTCAAATATAAAACCTACAAGCACACATGTGCAGTTGAGGACGTTTGTGGGGGGGGGGGGGGGTACGACAGTACGATTTCGAACATTGTACCCGTTTAGGGGTGTGAAAGCCGAACTAGTGGGCAGCGGATCTTTTGGGAGGAAGTGGGGTCAGGTCAGGGCTGGACCCGCCCAAGGGTCACAAATTTTGGCACCGGACCCACCCAACTCCCGAGGATAATCCTCGAGACAAGCCCCGCCGTACAAGTCGACCCGGGACCCACTTTGACCCACTATTTTAAGATACCATACCTGATGAATGTTTTTAGCTGAAGCCCAAGTCTAATTTTCACGGTGTAAATCTGTAGCATGTTCGTTCACATTGCTACACTTAATGGCACTGGTACGCAGTGTCCATATGTCTGTAAAATTGGATTTTTACGTGGTAATTTTTTAGGTTTCGCGGGTCAGAAAAAAATAGCAACTCTTAAAATGAACCCAGCGGCTCAAATTTTCAATCCAACCTGTGGATACCCCCGACCCGAGTTGGGTTAGGTTGGGGGCAGCGGACCTTTCTGTGTCCTATGGTGGGGACATAGGTGTCAGGTTCTGAAAAGCGATCTGTGTCAAAATCCCATGTACAATATGCTTGCAAGTCAAAAGCACTAAAGTTTAATCGTCTTTCTTTTAGAAAACATTATGTAAGTCACAGATGAAACTGGGTCACAGAGTCACCGGTTTAGTTCGGGTAATATTGGACCGGGTCATTTCGGATCACTAATGGGAGTGGTTCAGTTCGGGTCACTAATTGGACTGAATCTCCGGGTAATTTCTGATCATTAGTTGGACCGGGTCACCGGGTCAGTTCGGGTCACTGATTGGATCGGGTCACCGGGTCTGTACCCAGCATAAGCTTTGCGTTAGACTAGGTCACCGGGTCAGAAGAAAGTGACCCGGTTTCATCAAATATGCACCTCAGATTAGAATTCAAACTGGACTATAGAGTTGGACTTGGAACATGCGCTGAAGCTGAACTAGATCAGGCTACATATGTTGTCTGTCTGTACTGGTCTGTAGTAAGTCACTGATCTGCTGTGAGGTCTCAGTCATTGTGTGTGTGTGTGTGTGTGTGTGTGTGTGTGTGTGTGTGTGTGTGTGTGTGTGTGTGTGTGTGTGTGTGTGTGTGTGTGTGTGTGTGTGTGTGTGTGTGAGTGGTGTGACAGTGGGGCTCTAATTGAAACACTTGACTGTTTGTGAGAGTGTGTGAGAATTTGTGGCGGCCTGTGCTCCATTGGTGCAGCTTATTTCCCTCACGTGTGTGCCGGGCGCACTGCCTTGCCAAGTTGGCCACTAAAGTAGGTATTGATCTAACTTCATCTTATCCAACTCCAGTCTACATAACAACCTACATGCATGCATTAAAACGCCTGCCTGCCTGTTCATTCCAGCTTTATCCTTTCAGCTATCACCATATATGCATTTTATTAGTATTGTATGTATATATATTATATATGTTTTTTATATATAATGTATATATCATATATACATACATATATGTAGGTATATATACTTCCCCCGAATTTTCCCGGAAGTAAATTTTTCCTGTGGGCCCCCTTTTGTGTTATGACACTTCTGTAAAAAAATTTCCGGTACGTCACCAGTTTCTAAATTTACTATTAATTTTGAAAATTTTCCTATAATTTTCTTTCGGAGGGTTATCACCCACGATACCTAATACAGCAGTATAGATGACTTTTATCTGCTATTAATGAATACTGCGAAACTTAAACATGAATCTATGGTCGGCTAATCATTCACTGAGATGATTTTTGTGCGTTTTTTACCTAACGTGTGGGCATAATTTCTCAGAGAGACTATTATAAGTTGAAGGGGTGATAGTTTTGGCCTAGCGAAGATGACAAGGACTCTCATAATCGTAGCGGCTAAAGCCCGGTTCATATTTGTCCTCAACATCATAGGGACAGGGACAAGGACAAATTTCAAATGAATGAATCGACATATTCAGTTTGCTTACTTTTTCGCACAAGAGCTGGACTTGACCCTAAAGCCCGGTTCATACTCGTCCTTTTCCTTGTCCCTATCGTTTTGTCCTTAAGCGATTCCAAGAAAACTGCCTGGCCAAATACGCCAACTTTTCACATGAATAAAGCTTGGGTCACTTGCAAATCGTATGCAAAAAATTCGCCAGAACGCTTGTGTCAATTATTCACAGTAGCTGACCAAAATTTGTCCTTGTCCCTGTCCCTGTGTTCTTAAGGACAAAGTATGAACCGGGCTTTACTCTAAATTGCTAGCATTGGTAGGCTAGTGTTTGGGAATCGCTTAGGGACATAGGGACAAGGATAGGGACACGTATGAACTCTGCTCAAGCGTATCACGTAATCGATCTTCACATATATAGAATGTCGGATCAACGTGGGTCGCGGGTTACTCACGACTGCATGCATGTAACGGGGTCAAAATTTTGGGGGGGCCTCTCCGGCCAAATTTTGGGTACCCTCCCCCCCTGATCAACCAAAAATACCCTAAATTTTGCAAAATTTTGTAAAAATTTCGCGAAAAAGGCCCATTTTTTCTGAATTTTGCCCAAGTTTTGGGGACCCTCCCCCCCGGTTCCTCGATTTTGGAATAAGGATCCCGCCCATCCCCCCCTCATACATGTATGCTCACGAGTGTCGAGCGGCAGGTTGGGTTGGGTCGACCGACGGTCGAAAATTTCGACCCGCGTCCACCCCTATGTCTGCACAATGCTGTTCTTATACAGCAGCTCAGCAAAAACCTATTGGTTTTATGTTTTGAATGCATTGTGAGCACTCAACTTTTAAAATTTTAAAACATGGACTAGACTAATGAAAGCTTTGGTTAAATAAATTAGTCTGGAACAATGAGTGGGCTTTTGGCTCTTACGTAAACACCTATATATATATATATATATATATATATATCCGGGAATCTGGTATATTTTTAGGCAAAATTTTAATTTATGGGGGGGGGGGGTGGCGGCGCCGACCAAAATGGGGGCGCACCAAAATTACGATAAAAAAACACTATTTTAGGCGAAAAACTGTTATTATACGTTAAATGCTACGTTTTTTCGTTTGTTTGCAAGTTGAGGTCAAATGTTCGTCGTCTTTTGCTTGAACTCAAACCGATGACCGGTTCCGATCGCCCACCTTTTCAAATTGTCTTTGTGTGTCATGTGTGCGTATATGCTTACGCGTTTGTATTAATTGCAGTTACGCTCGTGAGCAGGTGACCCTCTTGGAGCCTGAGGAGGTACTGTGGCCGTGGCCCGTCCTTGTGCTGCGGATGACAGGCGCGGACTGTGCGCGCGCGCGTGTGTGTGTGTGTGTTTGTGTGCGTGTGTGTGTGTGTGCGTCCGTGCCAGCTCTCCACGCCTCCTAGTCTCGTCTCTTTTCCATCTCCTCGCAGCCACCCAGCAGCCTCTCTCTCTCCCTTTCTCTCTTTCCCTCCGTGTGCCAACATTCTTCTTTCACAGCAGCCTGGCTAACCTAACTCCTGCTCGCCTTGCTGGCTCTGCCGCCCGCCTGTACATTTCATGCATATGTGTCTGCCGAGTGCCCTTGCAATCGGAGCTCTCTGCTGCTGCTATATCTTTCCCTCATTCATATATTATATATGCATGCATTTTATATCACACATATAACATAATATAATAGTGCGACGTGTATGGAGGCGCCGCTAACTCGACAACGGGCCTCTATGTTCTCCATCTCTGCACAGCACACAATACACTAGTACAGTCTAGCAGTGGAGGATTACTTCGGTTCTGTCCGCCTGTGCTCCAGTGTGGCGCAGCATTACGCCTGTATGGCTCGTCGCCTGTCTTCCCGCCCCTGATCCTCAGCTAGCTACAACTTGCTACTGTGCTGCACACTGCTTGCTCTTCACTGAATTTGTCACATTATGAAGCCGGTTTAATTAGATTGCTCTCACCTATAACAACTACGAGTGCAGACTTGGCAGCTTGTACAGTTTCTTCCTTGCCTCTTTCATGCTAGTGGTCAACTCTGTGGGTCTGATCCAAAATTGGATTTATCGGATTAGATTTCACTTTATTTCGTCAATAACGCAGCGTCAGTTAAGCGTAATTCACTGAAACTTGGAACACACCGAGATAATGTATGTAAGACATGTAGAGTGAAATTTCAGCCGGCTATTTTCATTTTGTGCTGTGTTATTAGCAAAGTTAATTTAAATCTAATCCGCTAAATCCAATTTTGGATAAGGCCCTGTGTGTCTGTGAATCAGACCGATCAGTCTCTGGTGCTTGCTAGCTCCGTCTGACGCATGGTTGACATATCTGACGTAACGGAGGCCCCCTTTTTGCCTGCCGCTGTTCCCCTAATCCATACGTGTAGAATTTTTCACGTTCTAATTCACCAAAATCTTTTTCTTTTTCTTCTTACTAAAACGTCTTAGGTACATTATATACATCAACTTGTGGTGAACTTCAGATTTTAACCCAATCTGATTTTAAAGTAGTTTTAACATGAGACTGAAAGGCTCATGTTTTCAAGTAGTCAAGCATCCCCTGATATTTTAATCCAGCTTACGCCAAATAATTTTCAGGTTTAATTTCTTAGACTAAGACAGACAGGGCTCTTCAGCGGATCACCTCTATCTGCTCAAATATCTCAGCATGGATATTTAGATTTTTTCTGAAAGTTCGACGCGATTCAACGGTCACTACTCGGGTTATGAAATCGCTTACTGGTCGATCTGCGCACACCTTTTTTTATATGGCTATATTTCATACACGTTTGGAGAGAGAGATTGCTCTGGTCAAATGCTGGGGAAGTCCATTGACACTTTTGTTGACAACATGAACATACATGTATATATGAGGGGGTTGGGGGAACTTCCTTTAAAAAACCCGATAGGCCGGGGGGGGGGGGGGGTGGGGGTGGGTCCCAAAAAATTGAGCAAGGTTTGGTAAAAATGAAACTTTTTTCGAAAATTTAACTTAATTTTGCAAATTTTAGGATATTTTTGGTCTAACAGGGGGAGGGTCCCCCAAATGTTGGCCGGAGAGGCCTCTACAAAATTCTAAGTAAACGGTTTGCACTAAAATGCAGTTTAGTTTTATCAAGAGAAATAGTATATACATAATAGTGTCTCACACTGTCTAGTGCGTTTGTGTTCCAGCACAGGCAGATGCGCTTGTCATTTTGCCTAAGTTGTTAGTTTCGTTAAAGGGACAATCAGAGGCGAGCTGCTGTCAACGTGTTCCAGTCACGCACGTGCGCGTGCTTAGACGGCCATTGCCGTGTTGCCTGTGATGGCCACCTGAGTGCTGGTTATCATCAAGAACAGCAACTTGCCTCTGATTGCGCCTTATACTTGTTTAACGAAACTGAAACAAGAAGGCTGAAAATGACCAGCGCGTCTGCCTGTGCTAGAACATTGTAGGTGGCTCGTAGAGTGTTTTCTATAAGAGTGAGACATTATTAGCATGCTTGTAACGGGGTCGAAATTTTGGGGGGAGGCGTCTCCGGCCGAATTTTGGGGACCCTTCCACCTAATCGACCAAAAATGCCCGAAATTTTGCAAAATTTTGAAAAATTTTCTCAAAAAAGTGCCGTTTTTACTAAATTTTGCCCAAATTTTTGGGATCCTGCCCCCCGCCTCTCGATGGGGGGTCCACCTCTCTTCTTCCAGCTCATACATGTATGACTATTGTGTATATTACTCTTGGCTTAATTTAGGAAAACTCCATTTCACCATGGTATATAATCGGTAGTTCAACACAAACAATATTAGCTAAGAAGGATTTTTTGTATTCCATAAACATTACTCCAGCGCCAGCTCCAGGCAAACTAAGGCAATTTTTTCAGACAAAAATGTGTCTATGTACATATAATACCCTTCCTCACTTGCGTTAAGAGCACACTGTGTCGATGTATGTACCCTTGCTCGCACGATAACACGGTCGGATTGCTTTGTTTAACCCTTCTATTCAAGTGTCATGTCTTGCATATTGTAGCTAACCTTATATGCCCTTATATATCCTTCATTTCACATGTTTGTTGTCTTTCTAATTCGGTCAATTGCCTAATGTTGCCTAACCTGTTGTTCATACATATCAACATTTTTATTTTAGTTCAATACACACACACACACACTCGATGTATGTCTATGTATCATCTGTGTGTGTCTACATGTGTGTATGTATGTAACAGGGGCGTAGCCAACGGGCGAATGGCGGGAATTACCCCTGTTCCGAAATTTTTTCAGACAGAACTTTTACGCAAGGGGTTTTATACTCTTTGATTTTTGTGGGCTGGCCGGAAAAGTTTCGAAACGTCACTGTGAAGCTGAGCTGTCTGGGAGGAACCCCATTTTTAGATCTTAAAATGACTTAAGCCTGTTTCACACGATGGGGAAAACGCGTGGGGTGCCCCTTGGGGTACCCCATGGGGTGCCACATGGTGCCACATGATGCCCCTCGGGGTGCCCCGAGGGGCACCATGTGGCATCGTGTGACACCCCATGGGGTGCCCCGAGGGGCACCATGTGGTATCGTGTGACACCCCATGGGGTGCCCCGAGGGGCACCATGTGGTTCGTGTGACCCCCATGGGGTGCCCCGTGGGGGACCTTGTGGCACCATGTGGCATCGTGTGACACCCCATGGGGTGCCCCCGTGGGGAAAATCAGTATCGCTCGCCGTGCGTTTTCCATGTGGCACCACATGCGACAGCCAATTAGTAAGCACTGTTGATGATCACGTGACTTTATACAAATGCTTAAGGACAATTTTAGGGCTTAAACTCAATCATTTTAGTTAATTTTTTCACATTTGGTTATCTATTCGGCTTTTCGAATACGTAGCTCTGAATTATATTTAAGTAAGCTACAAAATTTAAATAATTTTTATAAATTCTTACACGTAATTTATGCCCAAGGCACATATCACGTATGTCAAAATTCAATGTAATACCTTCGTAAATACTTGTATTTTACCGTTTACGCGCCTAAAATTTCAAACTCCCGCGCGTTCATGCCCCATCTGTGAATCTCCCCAGGGGAATCCCCGGGGACACCAGTGGGGCCCGGTGGGGGCCCGGGGGGGGGGGGGGGGGGGGGCGCGGCGGGCCCGGGGGGGGGGGGGGGGGGGGGGGGCCGGGGGGGGCCGGGGGGGGGGGGGGGGGGGGGGGGGGGGCCCCGGGGGGGGCCCCCGGGGGGGAAGGGGGGGCCCCCCGGGGGGTTCCCCCGTTTTTCCCCATCGTGTGAAACAGGCTTTAGGGTGGATTTCACCACGGTGGTTTTATGTACGTTTTCATATGATTTGCACATCATTTCATTACGAAATATTGCCTGATTATGATGCCCTTACGAATTTAGTAACTTTTTCTAATATGTTCCATGGTTTTGCTCAGTGGAACTTTCAGCAGAAGAAAGACTTGCTTTGCTGCAGGTTTGAAATTTCTACTGAGTATAAGCCATGGTTTCAGAAAAGTTACGAAATTCGTAGTGAAATCAGGCATCATTTCGTAAGGAAATTATGTGCAAATCATATGAAAGAAAACGTACGTAGAACCATGCTTTTTAAAAACCACCGTGGTGAAATCTACCCGTAGAGTTCAAAATTTCGAAAAAATGTAGCGCACTTTTTTAAGAAGTTGTAAAACTACCAGTCATTATCTTCCGCGTGTCATTCCGCTGGCATCCACATGCCGGGTATATTACTTGTGGAAGAGAAACTAATGAGCGTTTTTAATTTCGGTCGTCAAGCCACGGTGTATGCCCATATCCACATCCGGCCATGTGTATTACAGGCGCTCAGCCTGTGTAGTTATTTTTTTAGCTTGAGAGTTTGAGACCATACATGTAACATTTTTTGGGGTCCTCTGTGGCCAAATTCTGGGATTAGCCAACTCCGGACTCAAATACCTACCTACCATAAATAAAAGTAGCGGTAAACTTTTCGTAAGGTGAAATTTTGACCCACTTCTGCTCATATTTGCGACACCCTCCGCCCCCGAACCCCAGGTTTTAATGCGGGGGGTGCGCTCCCCTATCTACATACTTGTACTTGTTTGAGACAGTCATGCAAATTAGACATGCGTGAGGGCTGGGGGGGACCCCTGTGTCCTGAATTCCTGGGGAGAGTCCCGAAAATTGGGATAATAATTGCACTATTTTAGAAATTTTTGCAAAACTTAGGTCATTATTGGCCGCTCAGGGAGGGGGGGAGTCTTCCAAAAATTTGGCCTTAGAGCCCCCCTACATGTACGACTGGGACGGATGTTGTTTTGTTTTCAGAATCTGGTGGAGAGCGCGAGCGTGGATGACTTGGATCAGCTGGTGTCGTCCGGCGCGGCCCGGGAGGACTATGCGGACGTGATCGAGTCGGACCGCTGGTCGTGTCGCGCCCACAGCTACCCCTGCGCCGCCCCCCCTGCCACCGCCGCCGCCACCGTCCCCCTGCTCAGCGCCCCGGACGACCCCGCCAGCCCCGGCGACGCCTGGTCCAGTGGCGGCTCCTCCTTCGACGACCCCCCCTGCCAGAGCTCCTATGTCCCGCCCCCGCACGAGACTGCCCGCCAGGCCAAGTCTGTGGAGCTCCCGCACAACCCCCCCTACTTCGCCGGGGGCTCCCACCCCGAACTAAGCCAGTCCCTCTCCCTGTCCGTCCAGCACTGTCGCTGTCCCTCGGCCCCCCTGCCCGCGCCCCCCTCCTGCAGCTGTGACTCCCTCACTGCGAGCGCCCATGTACTCTCGCCCGCACACCTCCGAGCGGCCCCTCCCGGTTCCTCAGCCGCTGCCTTTGCTCCTGGTGCCGCCATGGTCAGTGTGAATGTGCGCGGCTCACATCCCAATCTCAGCGCTGTTGTTCATCGAGCTGTCAAGCATGAGCTTTCCTCCAACCCCTCTCATGTCCCTGCCACTGTGGCGTCCCCGAGCACCAGCAGGAGCACTAGGAGCACCACGGCCTGCTCGCCCCCCTCAACCTGCCGACACCAGCATCGATACGCTGATGGCTCTGGCCCCTCGGCTGCTCTAGGTCAGTAGCTCAGTCCAGCTCACTGCCATTGCTCTTTATGGGCTTTCTCATATATTATATTGACTGGAGCAGATTAACTAATGTTTGGCTAAAAATGCTGGTCCCTGAAACAAAAAGAACACACGCGGTTTCATTACGACGAAACGAACTAATTGTAGGCATCACGCCACCTGTTTTGTCTCAGGGTGTAGAGCTTTTTGGTCAGACTTTTGAGTAACTTCAGTAACTCAACACAAGGTTGACGAAAGTTTACTTTCTAGGACGACTAAGCTGTGTTAATAACTATATTATCCGGTATATATGTATATAATTGGATAATTTGACTCCGGAATCAAGTGACTCTGACTTCGCTTTGACTCCGAAGACTGTAGCAAGTAATTTTGGTCGGTACTGTCTGCTGATCTATGCCTTTGGTGTGACCAGACACATACTGTAACGGGGTCAAAATTTTAGAAACCCTCCCCACCCCGAATGGGCCAAAAATACCCTGGATTTTTTTGCAAAATTATGTAAAATTTTTCGAAAAAGTGCGATTTTTACTAATTTTGCCCGAATTTTTGGGACAGTTCCCCGGCACTTGGATTTGGTGGAGTCCCCCCATTCCGCCAACGTCATACATGTATGGCCTATCCCCCCCTTTACAGCAGAACACGTGACCTAAAGTTCGGCCAGAAATTGCCGAATTTTGAGATAGTGAGACAAAGCAGGTGGCGTGATTTTCGTGACTGCTCGCTGTACTCTTGATGCCTGCAATTCGTTCCTTACGTACTTTTGTAATGAAATCGCGTGTTCCTTTTTGTCTCAGGGTCCAGCATTTTTTAGCCCGACTTTAGTGTGCGTGACGTGATGTAACCTGGCAACAAGCAATAATAATTGTCGCGCTGTCACCCGTTGACAAACCTGCGACAGCCGTCAGTCCACACTACACGACCACGAATTCCCTGAGAAGTGCCGTCTTGCATTTACTTTCCTAACTTGCCAAAACATTGCCCATTATCTTCTGGATGCCCTGTTTTCAACTGTCCTGTCCGTAAAAATGTCTCAATTTGTCCAAACTGTCCAAAATTATCTCGATACCCACACGTTTTTTGGTAGGGCCGTAGGGGGCCTCTCCGGTCATATTTTGGGGACCCACTGCCCCCTGTTTGGACCAAAAATAGTCAAAATTTCGCTAAATTTTCTAAAGAGTGGCAGTACCCGATTTTGCTCTGGTTTTTGGGACACTTGACCCTACCCACCGTTTTTTGAGGTCGTTGGTTGAAAACAAAAAATTTTATATATTTGCAACTGTTAGTCATACATGTAACGGGGTCAAAATTTTGGGGGGACCTCTCCGGTCAAATTTTGGGGACCCTTCCCCCCTGATCACAGATGTACATAGGGGGTCTGGGGGGGGGGGTAAGCCCCCTCACCCATGTATAAGATTTCGGGACAAGCCCCCCCCTCAGATTTGACCCATCATGATTTCAGAGACTTATTTCAATTTTTTTCTTGTGCTATCGATAACTGCAATATATAATTTTATATAAGGAAGCAGGGTGAAGCTGCACCTTTTCTGATTCGTTTATGTGCCACAATTCTTAGCAGCAGATTATGGAACTTGTGTGCATTAGTAGTCAGCAAGGTTGTCTAAAGTCCGACTAGAAATTGCTGTATCCTGAGACAAAATAAATGGCGTGATTTTTGTGACTGCTTGCTGTATTGTTGATACAGTTCGTGCTTTTCGTACTGAATTGGCGTGTTTCTTTTTGTCTCAGGGTTGAACATTATTTGGTCAGAGTTTAAGCCCGGTTCATACTTCTCCTTAAGGACGTAGGTTCAAGGACAAATTTCGATCTGCTGCTATGAGGAAAAATTGATGAAGTGGTTCCGGGTTCGGCTCATTTTCTGCATTACCAATTGCTATTAACGAAGTGCATTGCGGAAGTGACCATTATTTTTTTAGTTCGGAACATTGGCCCATTTAGCCGTGTAGCCGTATTCTTGGAACTGCTTAGGACTAAATTATTGGGACAACCATACATACATATAACGGAGTCAAAATTTTGGGTGGCGTCTTTGACCAATTTTTGGTCACCCTCCGATCTCCCCCCTTGATCGACCCAAAATACCCTAAAATCTGCAAAATTTTCTCAAATTTTCCCAAAGTGCTATTTTTACCAAGTTTAGCCCACATGTCCGGGACCCTCTCACTCGGTTCCTCGATTTTGGGGGGATCCCCCAACCCCCCCTTACGTGTATGGGGACAGTCATAAGGACGAGTATGAATCGGGCCTTGGTCAGGCGGTAGTTCAATCGTGCTTTATTGTTTCAGGCGGTTCTCATCCGGACCTGAGCAGCAGCGGCCCGGCGCGCGCCACCAGTTCGTCGAGCTCCAGCCCGGTCTCCGTGGTCGGCAGCCTTTCTCCCGGACCGCCCGCCCACCCCGCTTCCCACGGAGGCCTGCCGCCCGCCTCGCTCAAGAGTCGCTTTTCCAGACTGGCGCGTGCGGATACAGTCGGCAATCTGAAGTCAAAACAGGAGCGCAAGGAACGACTAGAGGCCTGGGCCACCGACTTCGAGGCACTCCTCCGCGACCCCGCCGGTCTATTCGCCTTCTCTGTAGGTCGCCCAGGGGATTAAATGGGGTGGGGATTGAGGGGATTAAGGTAGCAAGGGCTAGCGGCCTGGGCCACCGACTTCGAGGCAGTCCTCCGCGACCCCGCCGGTCTATTCGCCTTCTCTGTAGGTCGCCCAGGGGATTACATGGCGTGGGGATTAAGGGGATTAAATGGGGGCTAAGGGGATTACGTTAGCAAGGACTAGAGGCCTGGGCCACCGACTTCGAGTCACTCCTCCGCGAACCCGCCGGGCTATTCGCCTTCTCTGTAGGTCGCCCAGGGGATTAAATGGGATGGGGTTAAGGGGATTAAGTTAGCAAGGTCTAGAGGCCTGGACTACCAAGCTTTAGCTCCTGCTGTGATCTTTTTTCAGGGTCTTTTTTACGAATTTATTGTTAGTTTAGGTCGTGGTTTTGTTTTGGAGGTTTCTTTGGCATATTGTTGGCTGTTATTTTTCTCTGTTATTTCAGGAATATCTAAAGAAGCAGTTTTGCTCTGAAAGCATTGCATTTTGGATTGCGTGTGAAAATTACAAAGTGGCTTCTGACGCGCAAGTATATATCTATTTGTTTTATGATAATTCTGTTTCTTGCTGTCCGTGATTTACTCGACTTGAAATTTTTTAGGTAAAAATATCTAGACTTTTAGGTGCCCATAAGGCGTTAGTTTCGCAATTTGGTTTGCTTATTTGCTTGGCTCAAACTAAGTCCTTTAGTCCTGCTTGGGACCGATTGATTTGAGAAGTTAGAATCCTTGATGTATTCAGTGTGCCCATGATCATAAATTGGTCTATTTCTGGGCATACATATGCAAGGGATCTCAGTCTGGAGGCGACTTGTCCCGGATCGAAAGTTTAGGAGGGCTTGTTTCAGATTTTTGGAAACTTTGGGGGGCTTTTCCTGATGTGTCCTTGGGTGAATTCCGATTATGTGGGAGGAGGGGGGGGCTTGTCACGAAATGTCAATTGTGGAGAGGGCCCCTAGTGCATTTGTATCAGTGGGAAGAGGAGTGTGTTTGTTTGAGCGCCCCAAGCTTGGTCTGGAGATCTACGAGCGGCACTTCGCGGAGGGCTGTCTGGAGCCCCTGAACATCGACTCCAAGGCCAAGCAGGCCGTCCAGCAAGCCGTCGAGAAGGTCGACTACCAGCAGGACATGTTCTCTGCCGCTCAGTACCAGGTATAGCCACGGGGGATTAATCTTGGGCCATTGGTGGGGGAGGGTCCTCAAAATTTGACTCTGTTACATAAATAATGTAACGGGGGAAAATTTTGGGGGGCCTTTCCGGCCAAATTTTGGGGACCCTCCCCTCATGATCGAACAAAAATACCCCAAATTTTGTAAAATTTTTCCAGAAAAGTGACATTTTGACCAAATTTTCGGGACCCTCCCCCCGGCCCCTAGATTTTTTCTTTGGGGGGGGGGGGATTACCCCTCCCCCACTCCCCCTCATACATGTTCGATTATATTAAGAGTACACAGTAGAGAAGAGTATGACACTTTTACCATATTCTAACTAATCGGCTCCGCCAAATACTGCCCTTCAACATCTTGAAGGGTTCGCCCACTGGTTTCAGCACACTCCCAGCTTAAAGTAGTTGGTGTCTTACTCTCAGCCGGAGGGTGGGGGGCGGGCACTTCTTGTTTCAAAACATCACCAGTCCCAGATTGCGTGGTCTTATGGTAGCGGAGTCGCAGTCGGGTTGGGTCATACATGTATGAGGGCGGGATGCCCCCCCCCCCCAAAAAAAAAAATCGAGGAGCCGGGGGGAGGTTCCCCAAAATTCGGCCGGAGGGGACCCCCAAAATTTTGACCCCGTTACATGTACGGGTTTGGGTGGGTGTACTAATCCTACATGTATATACTTTGACAGTTTAAGGAAATATCTGTAAGATAAAGTTAAACTAATACTATAATCCAGTAAGTTCGTCTGCGAAAAATTAAAAAAAAATGATTGTGTCGATTTCTCACTTGAATTTTGTTCATCATTTGACATATTTTGTCCTTGGCCCTGTCCCTATGTCCTCCAGGACAATTAGTATGAACCGGGCTTAAGCCTGCCTTGGAATTTCTATTGAGTCTATTGTAGTGTTGTTGTTTGTGTTTTTGATATTCCAACTGATGAAGTACGACTGCTTCCCGCGGTTCCAGAAGACGGAGGAGTACAGCCAGTGCTGGGAGGCCGTCTACAAGGGCCTGCCCGTCAAGGAGCTCAAGGAACCCTTCCTCAAGGCCGTCCTGCTGCATGCCGACCGCAGGGCAGACTCGGTACTACTACTGCACTGTCTAAGCAGATACCAAGGGCCTATTCCTTTACCGGATTAAACGGACAGGACTTATTTTAGTCCGAGGTTTTGGAATGACAAATCGGACTAAGCGGACTAAGCGAGTTAAAATATGTCAGCTGCTTAATTTCAGTCGGACCCCATTCCAAAACTAACACTAGACTAAAGGGACTTAACATGCACGCTTAACATTAGCGTGCATAGTTAAGTCCGTTTAGTCTGATTAAAAAACAGCGCGCTAGAAGTTAAGTTCGTTTAATCTGGGGGTTTTGGAATGGCACTTTTAAGCATAATTTTTAAACCGTTTAGTCGGATTATAATTAACCCTTTAATCCGGTAAAGGAATAGGCTCCAAGAGTAGTGGTTTTACTTAACCATGGTTTTATGTACGTTTTCATATGATTTGCACATAATTTCATTACGAAATATTGCCTGGGGGTAGTTTCAGAAGCTTTACATAAGTCTTTACATAAAGTCTTACATAAATTGAATTTATGGGAGAACTTATGAAAAGGTTACGAGTGGTACATAAAGTGTTTCAGAAGTCTTCACATAACCCTCCCATAAGTTCTCCCATAAAGTTCTCACATAAAATTATATGCTCTCGCTGAAAACCGCATGGAATGTGCACGCACATACGCTCGCACAATTAGATGCCTAGCAGCACGATCGCAGCTTTGATTTTCGTACTGAGGGTGCGCTCGTTTAAAATCTCAATTTAAAAAATAATGCATAGGTTTGATAGTTGATTTAATTATTCAAACGCATAACAGTTACCACCATACCTGCTGCTGTCGTTTTACGGTAAAATCTTAAAATCAGAATTTTCAGAATAGTTTAATAAAGTTTTAAAAAATACATTCCCTAAACTATGCCACTTTATGCTCTACCCAGCGAATCAGTATTCATACATTTTTTGAGGTTTGTACCAACTATTTAGCTCAAAGGTGAGTTATGGGTGCCCTCACGTTCTCCTAAATTTATGAGAAAACTCGGCACCCATATTTAGCATTTTATGAGTAGCCTGAAGTCTTGACATAAATTTATGTAGTAATTATCAGGCTACCCATAAATTTAGATGGAAAACATAAATTTATGAGAGAACATGAGGTGATCCAGAAGTTATGTAAAGCTTCTGAAACATCTATAACGATATGTAAGACTTTATGGGACCCATAAGACTTATGTAAAGCTTCTGAAACGACCCCCTGATTCGTTACGTATTTCGTCGATATTCTCAAACCTTTGTGAAATCCACAGTTTAGGGTGCATTTCACCACGGTGGCTTTGAAAAACCATGGTTTTGCTTACGTTTTTATATGATTTGCACAGAATTTCATTACGAAATGTTGCCTGATTTCGTTACGAATTTAGTAAATTTTCTAAAACTATGGTTTTTGCGCCGTTGAAATTTCAAACCTGCAGCAGTAGTTTTTTCTTCTGCTGACATTTCAACTGTCCAAAAACCATGGTTTAAGAAAATCTACAGAATTCGCAACGAATCGGGCAATATTTCATAATGAAGGTATGTGCAAACATACGTAAACCATTGTTTTTAAAAACCACCGTGGTGAAATCCACCCTTATTAGGGTCGATTCATACTTTACACCCGTATGTCCGTTCAGCTGGTACAATTACGAAATAGTCACGCCAAAATCTGATCTAAAGCACTAGTGACGAAATTATTTCGCAATTTTGTCATTTGAACGGAGATACGGATGTTAAAGTATGAATCGATTCTGAAGCTGCATGCAAGCACATTAGCGGGGCATAGATATACACTAAAACAATTTTAAAACAGTTTAAACAGTAAATACAGAACATTTTTTTGCTTAGACACTGGGTTTTTTTTTCAAAACGGCCGATGCTCAATTTATGCTCATTTTTAAAATTCGATGCTCATTTTTAAGTTCGAATGCTCAAAATTTTTTATCGTTTTTTGAAAACTTTTTGCACTGTTGCATGCATACATGTACACGGGGTCTTGGTCTGAGGGAGCTTGTCTCGGATTTTCGAAGTTTTAGGGGGGCTTGAACTGACTATAGCGAAAAATTGCCAAATTTAGCCTAAAATTCTGAATTTTTCTAAAAAATTTGGGTCCCTTCTGCGATTTTTTAGCTTTTTGGACATTTTTAAAGCATTTCACAGCGATTTTAGGCAATTTTTCAGTCTTCGTGCACCTTTCTTCAGCACCTAGCAGGGGAGCTTGTACCAAGATTTTTAATTTTTAGACCGAATTTGGTGAGACGTATCAGACACTATTTCTGACAAAAAAATTAAAACCAAAGATGGGAGCTTCACATCAGACATAACAGATAGGTACTCTTTTAGTAGACGTGCAAGTGCAGCATTATGAACTCATCTATACTTGCATCATTGGCTTTGATGAAAGAAATAACAGGGAATAGTGTATATATAAGCGACAGAGTTGCAGGGGTCGGGGGGCGGCAGCCCTCAGGAAAAAATCTAGAATTTTTGTATTTGTTGGCCGAATTTGGTAAATTGGAGACGTATCAGAACTTTTTCGGCCGAGCAAATAAACACCAAAGGGGGTACCTTGCTTGTGTAAAAATTTAGTCTCTGGGAAAAAAATTTGGAGGGGGAGCTCTCTCCATTCCCTCCCTCCCACGGGTGTATATATACGCCCTCGCCTGGCGACGCCCATGTCTTGATATTATAAAGACCCTATATACTTGTTACATAAATTGAAATAAACTATGCAAATTACTAGCATAAGGTGATTAATTTGCAATTTAGGGTTTGGTACTTGGTGGCTTAAGAAACAGTTTCAAGTTTTAGAAATACCCGAAAAAAGTTACGACCGACAAAAGAATCAAAGGGGGGACCCTTGTGTAAAATGTGATTCCGGAAATTTTTTTAACAGTTTCTCAAGTTTTACTCGGGCAATAGCAGCAATGCTCATTTGATGCTCATTTTTATTTCTCAATGCTCATTTTTATTCTCGAATGCTCAATTAATGAGCACAAATTTGAGCCAAAAAAACCGTGCTTAGACATACTGTTTTATCGTGACTTCGGCGCCCCCCCCCCACTTTGTTGGGCACCCCCGTACTATTATTACACCCCGTACGCTATCGGTGTGTTCAAATTTTGATTCGTTATTTTTTTGCAGGCCAAATGTCTCGGAGATGAAAAGAAGAGAAAGTTTTTGCCTTGGAAAGGTATGTGATTTTGAAAGCTTTGCTGATGTTTGTAGTTTTTAATTAGAATATCCCCTAAAATAAATGAACAATTTCTCACAATGCCAGACTGAAGTAAGAGTAAATGTTGAATAGGTCGAAATCTAAGTCAAATTCTTATCGTTGACAGAAATACTTTAGAATTTGGTAAAACGTAGTTGTACTTTCTAGCGATTTTTTTAACCATTTTAGCCAGAAAGTATGGCAAAATCGACGTTTACTAAAGTCTGACCTCAAAAGGCTGGCTCCTGCGACAAAAAGAAACACGCGATTTCATTACGAAAAAAATGAATTGCATGCAACAAGAGTACAGCGAGTAGTGAAAAATTTAGCCACCTGTTTTGTCTCAAGGTTAATAATTCACGGGCCGACTTTAGCTAAAGCGAAAGCTAAAAAATAAACACCTGTGGCACAGCCCAGCCTTGAGTGTTGTGTATTCCATTGGTTGTCACTTTAGTTAGACTGTTGGAGAGAGCTAAGATTATGTTTGGCCTTGTTTCAGGGAAACTGCCGATCGGTCGGAAGAAGAAGGAGGAGGAATTGGAGGGGTCGGGGTCGGGGGGAGGGGGGCCGTCCAGTGCCCAGCCCCTCCTGGAAGACCAGTTGAGTCAGGTGGGCTCGCAGCGGAAGAAGGCCTGGGCCAACAAACGACAGTTCTCCATGCCGCTCGAGGTAGTCACGGCAAACCTTACTGAAGACAGCTAGGTTGATAGATAAGCTGTGAAAAAGTATGGCATTAACCCTTTCACGCCCAAAGGATCATGGGAGATACGCCACGATGAACTATCATATCTGGGGCTATGCAACTTGACTAGTCTATTCTAGTGACAAGATCTTTCAGCTGTTTTTATGGGGAATTGTAGGTCTTCGCATTTGGCCGGCAATTTTTAGTTCTACTGCCACGCAGCGAAGCCTATGCTCATTTAAGCAATGTGCAAATGTGACTTTTTTTCATCGCAAAAGTAGTATTTTCTTTAAGGCCACATTACGAAATTTAAATGCAACTCCGGCAGTCTGCTTTATGTGCATCAGATACAGCAGATAATGTAGTTCATTTCTAGCATTCAACTATGGCAGGCGCGCAGTTGCTGTGTTCTTAGGGTGAGGTACATATTATGCCTGAGCGATGGCGCGAATTTTTAAAAATTCTCAACTTTGAGCGCTTATAACGCAAAAACGGTGCGTCCTAGACCCTTAATCGACTCATTATGTTTTGTTCACCATTCATTTCTCTATCGAATGGTGGTTTCGCGATCTCTCTACGACGCACGTAGCTCGAGCAATGTCCAAAAAACTAGAAGGTGTCAGAATGAGGCTGTCTAGCCAGTGATACTCTGGGCATTAAAGGGTTAAATTGACTTGTGGGTTTTGTGGACAGGGCATTAATTTCACTGCCTGGCTAGCTGTTGGTTGCAGCCCACGTGGGACGTCCCATAGGGTCTGTTGTTCCACAGTTGAATGTGATGAAAATTAGCCCTTCTTGAAACATCCATCAAACAGGTTTCGTTAATATCATATTCCAGGAGCTCGACAGACAAAGTGGAATCTGATGATGATTATATTAGCGCTCGTTGGAACATCCATTAAATTGGTTTCGTTGCTGTCATATCTCAAGAGTGTCTTGTTGTGAGTGGACTGTGTTGCAGGCGCTGGGCAACACCAAGAGCCCGGGCACGACCAAGCGAGGCACGGCCCAGGGGGCGAGTGGCGGGGGCATGGGGGCAGCGGGGGGCGGCCGCCAGAGCCCGGGGGGCAGTTGTGGCCAGCTGCCCCATCCCCACTCCGCCCGGGCCGCCATCACCAGCTCTAGCTGGCCGGACGTGGTCCCGGACGCCCCGGTGCCCACCACCTCCAACCCAGAGACCATCCTACTGGAACTGCCCTCGGGCGTCCAGGAATTCGCCCCCCTCCCCCTGGCCGGCGTCACCCTTCGACACTGGCTGGGGCCCATCTGCCGCCCTTACCATCTCAATCCGGACGCCATTAAAATCCTCGACCCCAATACCAACCTGGTATGGGTATAAATCAAGTTGCTATAAGTTTACTTTTCTTGCTGAAGTTTCGTACGTCTAGAAGGCAGGAGCATTTTAGCAAATTGTATTCTTTTATGACATATTATACGATGTAAATGTCTAATGAGAATTAGGGCATAATACGATACTAGGGGACAGTGGTGTAGTCGTCGACTCTAGCGGCCCTGGTTCGATTCCCGGCGCCTCCATTTTTTCTGTATTCCAAATGGGGTGTATCCTCTTTACTTGTAGTTGTAACATAATAATGGGTTTTAGGAGCTGGACCTTGGGGCGCCTGCCCTGGAAATCCTGAAGGACAAGAGCTTTGTGCTGTTCCGTGGCGGGGTCCTGCTCAAACTTCAACTCCCGCCCATCCACGCTGCTCAAGCACACTCTAGTCACATTTCCACAAGGTCATTGGGAGTACATCAAGAGTGCATAATAGGAGTACATCAATAGTGCATAATAGGAGTACATCAAGAGTGCATAATAGGAGTACAACAAAAGTACATAATAGGAGTACATCAAGAGTGCATAATAGGAGTACAACAAAAGTACATAATAGGAGTACATCAAGAGTGCATAATAGGAGTACAACAAAAGTACATAATAGGAGTACATCAAGAGTGCATAATAGGAGTACATCAAGAGTGCATAATAGGAGTACATCAAGAGTGCATAATAGGAGTACAACAAAAGTACATAATAGGAGTACATCAAGAGTGCATAATAGGAGTACAACAAAAGTACATAATAGGAGTACATCAAGAGTGCATAATAGGAGTACAACAAAAGTACATAATAGGAGTACATCAAGAGTGCATAATAGGAGTACAACAAAAGTACATAATAGGAGTACATCAAGAGTGCATAATAGGAGTACATCAAGAGTGCATAATAGGAGTACATCAAGAGTGCATAATAGGAGTACATCAAGAGTGCATAATAGGAGTACAACAAAAGTACATAATAGGAGTACATCAAGAGTGCATAATAGGAGTACAACAAAAGTACATAATAGGAGTACATCAAGAGTGCATAATAGGAGTACAACAAAAGTACATAATAGGAGTACATCAAGAGTGCATAATAGGAGTACAACAAAAGTACATAATAGGAGTACATCAAGAGTGCATAATAGGAGTACAACAAAAGTACATAATAGGAGTACATCAAGAGTGCATAATAGGAGTACAACAAAAGTACATAATAGGAGTACATCAAGAGTGCATAATAGGAGTACAACAAAAGTACATAATAGGAGTACATCAAGAGTGCATAATAGGAGTACAACAAAAGTACATAATAGGAGTACATCAAGAGTGCATAATAGGAGTACAACAAAAGTACATAATAGGAGTACATCAAGAGTGCATAATAGGAGTAAATCAAGAGTGCATAATAGGAGTACAACAAAAGTACATAATAGGAGTACATCAAGAGTGCATAATAGGAGTACAACAAAAGTACATAATAGGAGTACATCAAGAGTGCATAATAGGAGTACAACAAAAGTACATAATAGGAGTACATCAAGAGTGCATAATAGGAGTACAACAAAAGTACATAATAGGAGTACATCAAGAGTGCATAATAGGAGTACATCAAGAGTGCATAATAGGAGTACATCAAGAGTGCATAATAGGAGTACAACAAAAGTACATAATAGGAGTACATCAAGAGTGCATAATAGGAGTACAACAAAAGTACATAATAGGAGTACATCAAGAGTGCATAATAGGAGTACAACAAGAGTGCATAATAGGAGTACAACAAGAGTACATCCTATTATGTACTCTTGTCTGCATGTATTGAAGCATTCTTCGTCGAAGTCAGTTGTGAAAGTTAACAGAGTCTTTGGGATTTGCTGGCCAAACTATTTGAAGACACTTTCGTTTTCAATTTTGAAGATTCACGTTAAATCGTCAGGAAGAAGTACTGCAAGTCTGAAAGTTGTTAAACCACCACTAAATGGCATGTTTTTGTGGGGGGCGCCATGTTTTGGCCACTCTTCTTTCTTATTTTGGAGAGACCGTGTTGCTTGAGGTCGCATTCTAATCATACGTAGACAGGTAGCAAATTCTGGGGGGGGGGATGCCTGCGGAGCCTACTTTCGCTTCGTGAGACACCATTCTGGGAGTGGGGGGTTAAACATGTGTTTCTGGGGTGAAGCCCCCCAAACCGTCCCCCCACGCCCATGTGTTATTCTAACAGTGAATTGCACCAAGCCAGTTAGTTACTCAATCGCTCAAGAATCGAAAATGCATTGTGTTTTCATTGCACCAACATTTAAGTTCGAGAATAGTTATTTTCCAGCAAATGCTGCTGAACTGCAGACTGCAGTAGAATGGTTAGAGAATAAGACCAAGAGTACATAATAGTGTCTCACTCTTTATAGAAGAAGAGTGAGACACTCTCCAGCCTGCCTGTGTTCTAGCACAGGCAGATGCTCTCGTCATTTCCAGCCCACATGTTGCCGTTTTATGCAACATGTGGGTAGCCAATCAGAAGCGACCTTCGCTTCTGATTGGCTGGACGCCTGTGCACGTGCTCCAATCAGCACACTGGCCGCCATTACAGCCATTTCATTGTTACATTTTGCCATGATCGGTCGGTAAGGTTTTTTTTGTTTTTTTTTTTGCCCAAAGTTATATTTTGCGGACATTTTTATCACTGTTTTCAGCGATTATTGCTAGTATGTGCTGAATATGATGTTAACTGGTAAGTTAAATGTGTTTTTGACAAATTTCAGGCAATAGCACGTGAGGCCGCCTGCGTGCTGATTGGAGCACGTGCACAGGCGTCCAGCCAATCAGAAGCGAAGGTCGCTTCTGATTGGCCACCCACATGTTGCATAAAACGGCAACATGTGGGCTGAAAATTACGAGCGCATCTGCCTGCGCTATAACACAGGCAGAAAGGAGAGTGTCTCACTCTTCTTCTATAAAGAGTGAGACACTATTATGTACTCTTGATAAGACTACGATAATAACTATTCTGGGAAATAGCTCGAGACTAGGAATAGGTTAAGAATAACCTAAATGGCCGTAAGTGTGTCGAACTACGAACCCGGGGGTTCTTGAATAGTAATGGAATTGTACTTTGGTTGTTTCAGAGAGGTGGTGTGGAAGGCGGGCTGCGAAGAGAGCGTGAGTACCGTGCTCGGCTCAGTGCTGTCCAAATACGGGTTCCCTCCCTCCCTCCATCCCGGCATTGCTAAGCTCACATTGGTAAGGCAACCGTCCAAAAATAATACGGGTTCACTTGCATAGCTTGACAAGCATAGCTAAATTCACCTATATGGCTACGAACTGAAGCTTATTTGAACTTTTAACATTTTGTCTTATTTTCTTTATTGCACTGCGAAGTAAGTCTTATGCAACTGTCTCATGCATGATGCATTGTTTCGTATTAGCATAGTGTGTCCATTTTTTTGGATTTTATGCTGCTAATATTGTCTGTTTTTGTCTTTTGGTAATAAATCAATCAGTCATAAAAGTTTTTAGCTTATCAATCATCAGTTAGGTATTAGTAATTATCAGTTATCAATCGTCAGTGTTGCGTTCATAAAAACGCTAATGCAATTAATATGAGATTTATAACTGATAATAAGTTGTCAGTAAGCGCCGTGCAACACAGTTTTACACAATTTTTTTGCATTTCATGCAAAAATCATTAATGCTAGTTTCAAAATCATGGTTTTTTGTAGTCGAACAAAATATGTGGAGTGACCCTTGCCCTTTGAAATCTACATAATATGCAGCGATAAAGGTTTTTTGTCAGTGAAGAAAGACTGTGTGATTTTTTTATTTATTATTTATTTATGTTTATGTATTTGTTTTCAGGCAGATTCTTGCGAAAGTGTGCCAAACGAAACGCCAGCATCGCAACTCGAGGGACAGACGCTCATTGTCTCCTTCGACGACCACCAAAAAGGTATATCACTCTCGTTTGCGCGACTAGGAAGGCAGGCCTGCCGTGTTGTGTGCCGTAACTTGTTTTTCCAATTTTTTCTTTCTTTTTTTATATCGGATAACGTAATAATAACGTACGGAGTAACTTATTTGCTTTTTTTGTTTTTTACTTCGTGAGCCACCAAGTTTTTTCTTCAGAAACAGCTTTCTAGGATTTCGGGGGAGGGGGGAGGAAAGCACCTGTCTGGGCAGGGGGAGGTTGTCTTCTGAATATAATATAATATAATATGTACGTAACCTGACCCCTACGTACCACTGTCTATTGTCGTCCATCCCTGTTCCGAAGTAGCGTTAATTTTAACGACTACTTGACGTGAAAGACTTTACATAAAATTTAATATTGATAATCATAATTTTGAGCATTTTGTAAAGTTTATTAAAGTCCTCCTTTAACGACCATTTTGTCTGGCTGTATATACTGCTGGTATTTTTCGCTGTCAAGTTTTCCTGTCTTCTACGTTGCTGCATACTATGTCTCTCATAATTACAAGCCCCTCGCAGTTCGGTTACCCCCCACAGCCAAACCCCCCTACTATATCCATGTTCACCCCCCTTCCCAGTCCGCAAGTATTAACATTTAGCAAAAGTTGATTAATGAGAATATTTCAACTTCAAGGCCATTTTTTGTTTGTATGATTAGTAGACTTGAAAATTTCTTCGACTTTCTGTTCGGGCCGCCTGCGTTACACAGTTTTCACCCCATTTGCTAGCCAGTCATACTTATGGGCCAATTTGTTGCAGTTTAGACAGTCTTTGCTATGAGTTCGCGTTTTTAACAGTTTTATCGTTGTTATAGAATTTTATGGGGGGGGGGGGGTTCCCGTTTGAAAGTTTATTGTTTGAAAACTTTCTTCATTTATAATTTTGTTACTTAACTTAGATTTATAACTTGGGTTTTTCCATTTTTATATATGCATATTTAGTTTTTTAACATCAGAAAGGAGGTTTCTCTGACCTAGCAGCTAAAGTAATTTCTCCTCAGGTCACTGAAATCGTTGCTTAGCTTAATGGTTATTTGCCTAAAATTCTCGATTCTAGAATCATTTATGCGTAGTTTTTTTGGGCTATTTAAATTGAATAAAATTATTGTAGATTTTTACTGTAACCCTTTGACAACCTCAGGTGACATCTTGTGTAACTTGTCTTTATCGCTTCAAATAAGACATTTGCTGTTAAATGTAGTTTATATAGACATATTAACAATGCAATCTACTGATATAGTTTTCCCAATCAAAGTATATTTTTACTTAAAAGTCTGGCCAAAAAATGCTGGACCCTGAGACACAATGAAACAAGTGATTTCATTACGATAAGAACTAATTTCAGGCACCACGAGTACAGCGAGTAGTTAAAACCAAGTCACCTGTTTTTGCTCAGGAGTTCAGCAATTTTTTATCTGACAATATATTATGCTGTAGATATATTTTACATAGATCATTATATACTTAGATCAATCAATATACTCCAAGTCTTTAAGTCGAAATTTTTTGAGGACATTCCCCCCCCCCCCCCCCCAGAAACCTGATCGACCAAAAATCCCTATTTAGCTATATAAGTTTTTGAAAAAATTGAATCTTTTACACATTTTTGCTCAAATTTTCGGGACCCTCCCCCCCACCCCTGATTTTTGAAGGTCCCTTCCCCCCTCTCAGATGTCTGTAGCAAACTAATCCCTCTCGAATTCTACGTAGCGTCATTAAACTCACCTACTAAAATAATGTAAGCTAATGAATGATGCTGAAGCCCTCTAGCTGCCCAGCGCATTCAAGTGCCCAAATGTTTTCATTACTGGCTAGTTTAGGGCTGGCTTTGCTAGCTTCAATTTCATTTTCACATTTCTCGCTCTCCCATTTCAAAGCATTTATTCTGCTCTAGCCGTTGCATACGAAATTAGTTTGTATTTAGAGAGGGTTAGCCGTTAGCGTGTGTTCCTTCCGACAGGGTCTTGGTAGTCTATCCGGGTTTTTTTATACGCTGCAGGTTCTGGTGTCTGGGCGATTGTGGTGCTGTTCAGGGTAACGATTCATAGCTATTGGATCCAAAGTTGCACGGGAGTAATTGTTGATTGGGGGGTCTCTGGGGTTTTTTGCGGAATGAGCCCAAGAATTTTATGTAATATAAATTTTAGATTTTTTACTCATTGTTAAAAAATTTCGCGATTATTTGATTAACTTATTTTTCGGGTGCTTCTCAGCCATCAGAGGGGGATAACAGAAAAGGGCGGGGGTGCTTGATATCTGAGGGGGGGTTTTGGTTCTGACCACCTTTAGGGGGTGGATAGGCTACCCCCCTCGGCCCTCACTATGTGCATCTATGTGAACCACGGCACCATAGAAAGCCCATATTTTGCTGCTTTTCATCTGATTTTTCTACCCTTCTATCTGGACGTACTTTTTCTCAGGTCTCCTGCCCTCCCCAGCCAATCCCCTGTCTGTTTGTATATAAACAATATGCTAGATGCAATTCTAATTGACATTATTAAAGCTTCAGTCATGCTAGCAAGCCTGCTTTAGTACGTTTGGGTTGGCTCGGCTGCACACTCTAATATCTTTTATGATTCAAATAATCACTACATTTCTGAGGTACCACACAGACACAGGGCATACATGTAACGGGGTCAAAATTTAAGGGGGGCTCTCCGAAACTTCGTTTGGGCTTTGGCTCTGGTTAACCTCTCCCCCTGAACGACCACAAACATGTATGTACTCCAAATTTTGCAAATTTTTGTGAAATTTAAAAGTCCCATTTTTTGGCAATTTTGACCAAATTCTGGAGACCCTGCCCCCGGCCCCTCGATTTTTTGAGGGGTCCCCCATCCTTTACCTCATACATGTATGACGCAGAACATGTGTTGGTTATCCCTCCTCCCACGCAAGCAGTCCCACATTAGCTGTCGTCCCCCGGTCCCGAAAATTGGCAAAACTCGGCTATAGTTCTGCTCAACACTCTCTCTCCGCTCCTTCCCCTCCAGATTCATATTTACAGCCGACCAAATCATGAAATAATCACGCCAACTATTCATAGTTTGACCAAAAAAATGCTGGATCCTGAGACAAGAAGAACGCTCGATTTCATGACGAATAAAACGAGCATCAAGATTACATCGAGTAGACACAAAAATCACGCAGCTGTTTTGGCTCAGGAAGGATGCAGCTATTTGTAGTCAGACATCAGTATTTGATCTTATCCGCGATTCTTGGTTTGATTATTTCGTACTTTTGTCGGCTGAACGGACGAACGACTGTAAGTATGAACTATGAATCGACCTTTACCATTTCCTTTCACCCTATTTAATGACTTACTTTACTATGTATGTGGACGTATATATGTCTGTATACATACACGGGGTCTCAGTCTCAGAGGGGAGGGGGTGGGCTTGTCCCGATGGGTCAAATCTGAGGTTGGGCTTGTCCCGGTTATATCTGTGTATGTATGTTTGTTGCAGAGCCTGAGGATGGCGTGACGAGTGAGGCCGTGTCGTCTGCAAAACAAGACAAGTGTCCCAGGCTACCGGATCCCGCCGCGGTCAGTGCTCACTGCATTTTTGTGCATCATAATATATCAAGAGCACATAATGGCGTCTCACTCTTGTCCATTCACAATAGTATCTTCAATGGATTTTTAGCCAGAGTCCGACTAATCCAGCGTCTATGATCTGCTGCTACGGTTGTGATTAGATGAGCTGAATTTATTTTATCCACCCATAATTGTATTTTGTATAATATGTAGCCGATTTGTTGCCTCTAGTGCTGTTCTTAGGGCCATTTCGTGAAATGGATTAAACGGATTAGATTTAAATTTGTTTTGCCAATGACTCGTGACATAGTGACATAGTTTATACAATTATGCAAAATGCTGTTCTTAGGGCCTTTTTCTAAAAATAAAAGGATTAGAATTAAATTTGTTTTGCCAATGACTGTGACATAGCTTATACATTTATACAAAATGTGCTATAGCAATTATTTGTAGCACTTCCTGCGTGTGCACAAAATTTTTTAAATACACCTCAACATTGAGATAAGTTATTAGGCAAACAAATTTTAATCTAATCCGTTTAATCCATCTTAGGAATTGACCCTTGGTCACTATGGCTTTAGCAGCAACTAGCATTTATGGAGACAAGTTATGTGCGTGTTTCAGGGCGGTACTGGGCCTGAGGGTGTGCCGAGCGCAGGCATGCTCAAGTTCGTCCGTCGCTCCGACTCTCGCTCCTCTGCCTGTTCCGCCACTGACCTCAGTGCTCCCCCCGCCCAGCAAGCCAAAGGTAAACCCCCCCTCCTTGTCCCGTAGCCATTCTGCAAAGACTGAACTGTCAAATGGCGATACCTTTTGTGTGAATAAAGTTTGTATGCAAAGTTATTATTTGGATCGCTTATAACGAAACAACGGATAGCGCTTACGTGTCGTGGGACTGGGACGATTCTAATCACATTCTTGTCCTCCGGCTTTAGAACGTTTAGCACCGATGCTGTTCGAAGTTAGTGCTCAATGAGGACATTTTAAGACTAAAATGCATAGCCTACTCAGTATCTATGTATATACGCACATAGTAGTGGTAGTATTAAGTAAGTTTATTTTTCAAGTTGTTTCTTATTTATGTAGTATATATAGTAGCAGGTGATTATAAATTGTGCTGTAGACAATGCAAGCAGTTCAGATGCACCATCGTGGCACCCTGCAGTCCCCCAGGCCAGCGCGGGCCCCCCCGAGGCCACCCCCCTGCCGCCCTCTTCCGCCTCCCCTCAGGGCCCCCCCTATGCGTCCCTGATCCCCGTGCCCGCCCCCTCGCCCTCCCACGTTTCCATCGTCAAGGTGACCAGTGGCTCGGACTCTGACCCCCCCTCCTGCTTGCCAGCGCCGCCCCAGTCCAGACCCAGGGCCCCCCCGCCCCCCTACCCCGGGCCCCTGCCCCCCCTGCCGCCCCTCAAAGTCTCCAGCACCGAGACCATTTCCCCGCAGGGCGATGTGGCCGCCATCTGTGCGGCAGCGGACTACTTGGATGTGGCCCATCGATCCCGTCACCCCATCTATTATCAGGGCGAGGGCAGCAATGGAAACTCCGAGTGGCAAATTGACTATGTCTGATTGGTTCGGGCCCAGGGCTTACTCACTCGTCTGCCAATGGAACAGCCCCCTCCCGTTTTTTGGGCCACTGGTATGGCCCCATTCAGCTCAGTAGACAGACTCGCCATTCTCTGGATGGAGGGGGATGGGCTGGCACATCGCGCGTGTAAACCAGCGCTTACTAGTCTGGCTTTTGTGCTCCGGCTCAATTGTTGGGGCCTGTTGGACACTATCTTGACTAACTATTAAATCATGGTTTAAATTATCTTAAACACTTGGTTTACTAATTTGTCGGTACTTGATTAGATAAAAAACAGTATGGATTAGCTAGCTTAACTTATTGATAAAACTTGACGCGACCAACTGCCAAATTAGCGAAGACTGGGCACGATTGCATAATATATATATATATATATATATATATATATATATATATATATATATATATATATATATATATATATATATATATATATATATATATATATATATATATATATATATATATATATATATATATATATATATATATATATATA
Organism: Trissonchulus sp. WLG1_4; assembly: GCA_030248245.1. Classification (NCBI taxonomy): domain Eukaryota; kingdom Metazoa; phylum Nematoda; class Enoplea; order Enoplida; family Ironidae; genus Trissonchulus; species Trissonchulus sp. WLG1_4. Next base: position 33,356 of record JASANF010012413.1, on the reverse strand, counting down.
TATATATATATATATATATATATATATATAACTTTAGTGTACACGGGTGTAACCATGATTTTATTATTTTGAATTGAATAATGATACTAGACTGCACGTGTAAACTTTTTAGTAACCGTATAACGGCTTAGTAGCCGTGTAACCGTTAACACCGTGAAGTTAGTGACACCGGTTACACAAATAATTAACGTGTACACGCGGACAAAAGCAGTTGCCAACCGTTATAAGACTCGACTCATACTCACAGGCGTATGTCCGTTCAGTCGGCAAAACTACGAAATAATTACGCCACGAATAACATGAATGATCAGAATGTGGTGTCTGGCGTGATTAGCTCGTTATTTTACCGGTTGAACGGACATAGGGCTGTAAGTATGAATCGACCCTTAGTTAACGTGCACGCTGGAATAGTGGTCTGAGAAAATAAACGTGCGTGCTTTGCAGCCGTGCGCAGTCTTTTTTCAGCGTGCTTCATTCATGTACTGTGATATTAATCTCATTTCTTTAGTTTTTTATGCCGACTGCAACAAGAAATAAAGGATAGTACGTCGAGTCTAGACAAGAACTTAATTGTTTTGTAGTGGAATTATTTGCTCAGCAATTAATTTGTATTTAGTGAAATTATTGAAATTGGGTATTTATTGAAAGGGTTTTCATTTGTATCCATATCACCAAGAGATATCACTGTATCCAGTTTTCTTGGTTTGATAAAAAAACAGCTAAATCCATGTACTTTTCCAAAACGTTTGATTTAAGTTTGGCCGAATGACCCGACGAAAAAGTTGTTCGGTTTTTTAAAAGAGCTTTCGTTTGATAGCCTCCTAAGGCTCAACTCATACAGCCGTGTGTCCGTTCAGCCGGAAAAATCAGGAAATAATTACGCAACTAATAGTTTGACCGAAAAATGTTGTACACTGAGCAAAACAGGTGGCGTGATTTTAGCAGCTGGTCGCTCCTATTCTTGATTCGTTTAATTAACTCCCATGTTTTAGTTTTGTCACAGTGTTCAACATTTTTTGGTCAGACTTAAATATTGTACAAGATAAGCGTGCGGTGTGATTATATATTTCGTAAGTTTGCACACTGAACGGACACACCGCTGTAAATCTTCTTTTTTTGATGAAAAGCAGCAAAATTAGAGTCTGATCAAAAAATGCTGGACCCTGAGAGAAAAAGAAATGCGTTAGTTCATTACGAAAAGAACGAATTCGAGACATCAAGAGTACAGCGAGCAGTCACAAAAAACACGCCACCTGTTTTGTCTCAGGGTTCAGAAATGTCTGGTCAGACTTTAGTTATTGTTCACTAATGAGTAACGACCGCTGAGCTATGTACAGTACCGACCAAATTTACTTGCTACAGAATCCTTAGCCAAACTGTAGTCGGAGTCACTTGACACCGGAGTCTAAGTATACACAAATCTATCCTTTGACTCCGGAGTCAAGTGACTCCGACTTCGCTCTGACTCCGGAGTCTGTAGCAACAAATTTTCGTCGGTACTGTCGATGAGGGGAATGGCGAGTAGTCAATTCATACTTGCAGTCGTATGTCCGTTCAGCCGGCAAAATTACTAAATAATCAGCACCAATTAATTTAATAATTTAATAATTTATTATATAATTCAATTTTTAAATACTAAGAATTATTTTTTATTATTGCCGGCTGAATGGACATGGCTGTGAAAATGAGTCGACCCAAAAGGTGGGCGGCAGTCTGATGGCAGATGAGTACAGCTATGTCTGAACCATGTATGTGTGTGTGTGTGTGTGTGTGTGTGTGTGTGTGTGTGTGTGTGTGTGTGTGTGTGTGTGTGTGTGTGTGTGTGTGTGTGTGTGTGTAGTGCAGCTTTAACTCTGTTGTATCAAGAGTACATTAAAGGACCTTGTAGAGTCTCTTTGTGAGCCGCCGTGTGGGTCAAGTCGGGACAGTATAAAATTGAAAAATTCTCGCGAAAATGGCCAAAAATTGAAATTCTCGCGAAAATGGCAAAAAATTGGAATTTTCACAAAAAACGGCAAATAATCGAAAGAAAAATAATTCAAGAAAAATTGCTCTATCGAACAAAGTAATAGTTCCCTAACTTTTAAACTACAGTTTGTATAAAAAATTATTTTAAAGAAATTATTTGTATTTTTATTTTGTTTTTTTCTGCACTTTTTTTGACCCGTTAAGATTACGCCTGCGAAAATTTTTTAACGGAGGCTCTACTCGGTTGTATCTAACCGTCCTGTTATGTACTGTTAGGGTCGATTCATACTTACAGCCGTATGTCTGTTCAGCCGGCAAAAATCCTGAAGTATCCCGCCACACTCTGATGTTATACACTATTGGTGGCATGATTAGTTCATAATTTTGCCGGCTGAACGGACTTGCACTGTAAGTATGACTCGACCCTTAGTTGTACCAAGAGTACATAATGGGAAGAGTATACCATCCCATTATGTAGTCTTGGTTGTACGGAATTCACTTTGCCAATAACTTGTGTTTCTCTTGTCCAGAGCTTGTGCATTCGTAAGGCATTATCCTTTTATTGCATTTACCATGTCACATTGTTCATTAAAGTTTTCAGGTGGTCGCCTTTGTTCAGCCAGTAAATTATGTGCGTTGAATGCAGTAAACCAATCCTATTTGTATATTTATATTGTTGTTGTTGTTGTTGTTGTTATGGTTCTCGTATCTACTTGTAGTTTTGTGCAGTTACTGTTTAGAGCTAAATTTCTAATGCCGATAATATTGTTATTATTGATCTGTTATCATGTGTTCAGTGCAGTAGTATATATGGCCTGTATTACCTATACGTTTCACTTCTCACAATCTAGGTATATAAGGGCCGGTTGGCACTAGACAGAAATACTACATAACAAAAAAGAAAAATTGGCTATTTTTCAGAAACAACTACTACGTCTATATGCCGTTTGAGTGACTTCTGTTTATTTGAGCTTATCTCTTATTGCTTATTCGTATTAGTATTTCTTCCTAGTGGGAACCGGACCCGAGCGTTCTTAGCAAATTTAGATTTATATGCTGAAAAATGATTTTATTCATGATTGCTAGACAATACTGGGGGATTCCATATCACGTGCACACTTCCCGTTTTTGTAAATTTTGTCTGATTTCAACAAAGTTTCATAGTACTTTGATGATGTACAATCCAAGTTGTAAGCACTTGTGACTTGTGTTTACTGTTATACCGTCTTGCTTTGTGTAATTTCGCAAATAGGTACTGAAAAACTTTGTTGAAAACCGACAAAATTTACTCAGTGTGCACGCGCTCTAATAGAAGATGGTTTTCGAAAGTCGCCGATTGCGCGACGCATGTAGTATAACTATGGAATATGCTTTTGGCTGATTTTAAAGTAATGCCACTATTTGTGCACGTGCTATAGCATCCCCCATTACTGCAATTACAATTACTTATTTTCCTTGTTGTACCTTGGTGAAATTTTAAATAATGTATATAGTATTATTAAAACAGCAGGTGAATTTGTCAGTTGTGAAATGTGGCATTTGAATCAGAATAGCTAGGGAGATAGCAGGAAACCTCTTTTCCCTCAGTAGGTATGTCGTGATGGTGATACTTTCCAGCTGTCCCGCTATTGTTGAAATAAAGATGAGACTCAAATTAGAAAAAGCGAAAGAAATGGAGGCGCTGGGAATCAAACCCGGGCCGCTTGCGTCGACGACAACAATGCTAACCACTACACCACAGCCCCCGAGTCTCATAGGCCATATTTCTCTCACAGCACTAAAGCCCGGTACTGTAGGACACAAGGACAGCGTCAAGTACAAGGACAAATTTTGTTCAGCTGCTGTGTCTAGGAATTGCTTAAGGACAAAATGATAGGGACAAGACATAAGGAAGAGTATGAACCGGGCTTAATTCTACCAAGAGTACATAATAGCATCTCACTCTATATAGAAGAAGAGTGAGACACTCTCCAGCCTGCCTGTGTTCTAGCACAGGCAGATGCGCTGGTCGTTTTCAGGCTACATGTTGACATTCTATGCAACATGTGACTGGCCAATCAGCGCGTAGATTCCCTGCGTAACACACTTTAGTATATAATCGCTGATGCGTTGATAAGCATTAAGATAGAGTTAAAAGCTTAATAACTCATTATTTATTCATAGTCTGCTTGCAAAAACATTAAAAAAGGTTTGCAAATACCTCTGGATATTTTGGCAAACTTTCAGCGAAATTGATTGAGAAACTTTTGAGATATAAACTTTTCTGAATTTCTTCAAAGTTTCTCAATCAATTTCGCTGAAAGTTTGCCAAAATATCCCCAAAGGTATTTGCAAACCTTTTTTAATGTTTTTACAAGCAGACTATGAATAAATAATGAGTTATTAGCCTTTATCCCTATCCCGTTTTATGATTGGAGCACGTGCACAGGCGTCAGCCAATCAGAGAATAGAAGCTCGCTTCTGATTGGCCAGTCACATGTTGCATAGAATGTCAACATGTAGCCTGAAAACGACCAGCGCATCTGCCTGTGCTATAACACAGGCAGGCTGGAGAGTGTCTCACTCTTCTTCTATATAGAGTGAGAAGCTATTATGTACTCTTGATTCTACAAAGTAAATAATATATTAATAATGCAGAGTTCAGTCGTATACGGGGGCTTGTGTTTTTTGCGACATCCAGTCAGCAGGGTTGCCAGTTTCGGGTGCAGAACTGACATCTATGTACCTACCTACCATTGTTGTCAATGTCAAATCGGTCCCCTAGAACAACAACCGGCTAACTTGCAAAATGTTGAATATGAGAAAACAAAATGTTGAATATGAGAAAATCGACTTAAGTTTGCAGCACTTTGATCTAGCATTTATATATTCAACCATTTTTTACAAGCCATAGCTTAAATTAACCTCAACTTTTTTTCTGTTTTGCTGTAAAATTTCAACCGAAAAGCTTGAACTGACAATTTTTCCAAAGCAATCTTAAACTCATCTGCCGTTGGCCGGTTGTTGCAGCACAAACTTTACACGTGTTTGATGGTTTGGCTGGTTGTTGCACTGCCACAAAATATTGCACAGACATGATGAAGATAAGCAGTTAGCCGCTTTCTAACCTGATGCACCAAGAATTTATGCGGACATCATGAATGCTCTAATTTGGCACAGACGTGGCGGACAGTACGACCTAATGAGTTTCGAAAAAATTACAGCACCAACTGCTGTAACTAAATAGTATTTCACCAAATTCAACTTGTACAAAAAAACTGATTTACTCGCCGTAGCGAATCAGTAGACGCTGGCGGTTTTTTTCCTCTTGAAGAAGCCGAACAGGTTCATGAGTGAACCAAATTTTAGAACTTTTGCTTTTGAGGAAGCGCAGAAATCTGACACTGTTTGAAGTTGAGTAACAACCGGTCAACTACACAGTTGGCTGTTTGTTACCCGTGAGCCTGAAACAAAAATATACGGCCAAGGGCAGTTAGCCAATTGTTGCTCCCGACTGTTGAAAAACGGCTATTTGCACTTTTCTCAAGTTTCTACAAAGGGAGGCTACCTGTTTAAATGAAAAGCTAAGATTCTCCGTTGCTTCAAATTTGCATACATTTGCACGCCCCATGAAGGCGGTTTCACAGGGAAATTTTTCCCCGGAAAATTTTCCCCCTGGAAAAATATGCCTAATGAAATTTCCCCTCCCCCCCGGAAAAATTTTCCACCGGGATATTTTCCTGTCCCCAATTATATGGAAGAAAAAATATCCCTGAGAAAAAATTTAATACTAATTATGAGTGCTGTGTGGCCAAAATACTATTAGAATAACATGCTATAGGTATATGTATATAGTAAACAATACTGTTTAATAACTACCGATTTAGCCTTTTTATTTTGTATTTTTGGTTTAGGCAGCCGTAAATTTAGTGTGTAAATTTCGTTCCATCCATGGTTGTTATGAGTAAGCGCGGTAGAAACAGTCTTGTTTGGTTAATATTGGTGAACTCATTTTCGGTTGTGATCCGTTCTGGGTAGATCGTGAAACCCAGTGGTTGCGGTTGAGCCAGGAAACTCTTGAGTATATTGTTTGATTACACTAATGTAGGGACTAGAGACGCTTACATGCAGATTTCAGCCGTCTATCTGGCGCTTGTACAGGGTTTTTGGGGGGCGAGGAATTGTAGCCTAAGGGGCACATATTATGTATGTTAATTTGTCTCTTTATTTTTTAAACTTTGTTTCTTTTTTCCTTTTGACTCTGGACTCCGGAATCTCTACTTGTAGCAAATAATTTTTGTCCGTATTGGAGTATGCAGGAAATGAATTGATTAAAGGTGAGATACTCTTTTCCCTAACGATTCGTTTTAGCTCTTTTTGCGGTTTTATATCCCAGTTCTGTAAAGAACGCACAAAAACAACAGGACACATAAGTGTTAAGTCTGAAATAGTTTATTGCCTTGATGCTAACACTTCTATTCCATTCTACATGAAAATATTTGACTAAATCACATGTCCTTCAACGGTTGCCCCAGTAGATGTCTGCACATTGAATTCTCCATCCATAAGAGCCAAAATCTTTTTCAAAACAGGCAACCTGTGAGCTGTCATGAAGGCTTTCTCAGTAATCGTGCCAATTGGTAGCATATTGACGGGGGTTTTGATAAGGCCATGCAATTGGTTGAGGACTTTGGCGTCCAACAGATTACAAACTGAAATAAAATGAAAGATTAAAAATAGTGTGTATACCATCACTTTGCGAATGACAGGTGTCTGGTGAGTATCTTAAGCGATTAATGACAGCTCAGCATTGGCACAGTAGCTCAAATGGTATAGCGCTGGTCTGCGGAACCAGAGATGGGTGGATCGATCTCCCGCAGGATTATTGCTATGCTGATAGAATAACCTATAGAATATGCTCTATGAAATAACCCCCTTTCTTTCTAGAAAATTTCATTACAACAATAATTTGTTGTATGCATTATTATTATCTCTTGTTACTAGACTAGTGCGTCTAGTTTAGACTAGTTTGACAACATACTTAAGTTTCAGGACACTTGAGTGTTAATCTTACTGATTTTTTAAAAAAATTCAGTTAAAATTTACATGTAAAGAGATTTGATCTAGCATGGGCTGATTATAGTTAGCCACGAAGGATCAATTTTAAAAGACGTCTAGCGGACGATAGGAATGACGTACAAACATGACACTTACATCAATCGTCTTGAATTAAGGAGCGCTTTCAAATGAGGGGTCACATGACCTTGTCACGTGAGCATACCCTGAGATTTATATTTCGGGGTAACCTGAAGCGCCATGTAGTCATGTGACCCCTCATTTGAAAGCCCTGCTTGCCAGCAGTCCAATGATGCTGTTCGTTTGTCTGTCCGGCGTTTTAAAGGCCAGTTATGGCGCCTTTAAAGACATGAGGAAAAAGAACACATATCGTAATTTAGTAATTACGATTTAATTATGATAAAAGTGTTCTATGGTGTGAAAACCTTAAAACCCCCATAACTTTTGTTATGGGGGTCGCAGCCACTTGGGAATTTCACCATTGGAATGGGGAGACAAAGCGCTTTCGATTGATTGGTCACATGACCCCTTTACTGCAAGTTGACGTAGTACAGACCTTGGCGCCCGGACAAAAACCGCTATAATTTGGTATATGCTGTTTTATCAGCAATATGAATGGTGAAAATATTATACGCTAGGGGTTATGTTTACCTTGTTGAATAGTGTCTGTCAAGATGTCGGTATCGATTTTTGCCATATCTAAACAAACAACAGCACTTTTTTACTTTACTAATTTCAAAAATAAATTAATGAAAAATACGTAACTAACTTATTTATTCAACTTCGGAACAGAAAAATTATCTACATATTGGCAATGAAACTATTGTGAGTAATACTAATAATAGACCAAGAGTACATAATAGGATTAGTGTAGGTTATATAGCTCGTGCTAGTATTGACGTTAGTTATTTCACTGTGTTTTCTAGACAGGTAATATAATTATGTTATCTTCTTAGGTATGCACTCTTTATCTGATAAATCAATGCATTCAGAGAATGAGCTCAAACGTACCGACTAGCTCATTCAACTCCATGATTTGTGACAGAGGAACTAAAACAAAAAGCGTTCAGTGAGCAGTAGGGGTCAAATGACAACACTTTCTTAATACTCCTGTCTCATGGGTCCACCCACTCCACAGTATAAATCTTTTTTTAGTTGCTAATTGCTATGTAGCTTGGCAAAAATTCATATTCACTCAACCAGATAGGTACATATTTTACGTAATATACATTTTTTACGCTCCGTGTTTACGCTCACAGATATATTTTCTTTTTAAACTGATATAGATTTTCTAGAGAACTCAGCCCAAAGTATTAAGTGGACATACGGCTGCAAAGTATGAATCGACCTTAATTGACCGGCGGGAATGACATGCACAAGCTTTAAAAGCTTTTTCTTCCTGCAGGGCCATTAATATATACCACAAGACACTGTTCGATGACTTTTAAGGGTCGATTCATACTTGAAGCCGTATAATCCGTTTAGCCGGCAAAATTACTAAATAATCACAATGTTTAGGATCAAACTGTGGCGTGATTATTTCGTAATTTTGCTGGCTAAACGGGCATATGGCTGTAAGTATGAATCGACCCTAAGGTCGCCACAGTTGCAATACCTAGTCCCACTACTGTGTCCACCATTTGCTCTCCATTGGCATCGACATTGGCGGAACCGGAACCTGACAGATCCAGAGCTCCCAGATTGAGACCGGTGCTCCCGCTGCCGCCACCACTTAGTCCGCCGCTGAGGCTGTCTGTAATACAGTCAATTTTGTAATTATATGAAACTTTATTTACAGTCGTTAATGCACGAGAACGAACTCGTTTAAGCACTACGACATGTTAATAACTAGTCTAATTACTTATTTGTAGTTACTCATTTTAGGGCATGACATTAATGGAAAGTAAAGACAGATAGCTAATAATGTGGATAATATTAGGATATTACAATTTCCCTTTTTTGTGATTCGTTGCCTACTTCGTACAATAACAAAGTAACTCTTTAGTGCGTTAAAAGAATGCATCGTACCTAGTGAAACATGTAAAGCCCTGTTCATAGTTGTACAAGAACACACTACAGGGACAGCAACAAAATAAATTTTGATCTGCTGCAGTGAAGGCTTGCCGCTTGACCCCATGGTTTTCAATTATTGGCCTTATCCTCGTCCAGATCGTTTTGTATCTAAGCGATTACCAAGCAAACGCCCTGCCAATTGCAACAGTTTCTAGGCACGAACGAACGAAGCTGGGATCAAATCCAGTTTATTCAGCAAAATGATTGTGTCAGTTTCTGTTCTGACAACATTCATTCAAAATTTGTCCTTGTCCCTGTCCTTATGTCCTTAGATTACCAACGTACCCAAAAGGGCTTGTGCTGAGACCACGATAGCCACCAACAGAATGGCGAGTGTGAGAGAACGGCCCATGGTGTAAGATTGATCAGGCTGGCTGGTGAATGATTAGCAAATCGAATCGTGATCCATTTATATCCATCTGGTAACAGCTGGTTTCGTCTTAACCTAAACCTAAGACCGATTCGAAATCAGTGACACCTTGCCTGAGTGGGTTGTCCTTGGAATTTATTTTTGGTTCGCTGAAATTTTTCAGTTATATACCGCTGTCATAGAATTATTCAATACATCGGTTAATATATTAAAAATAAATTTATGTAGGCTTAATCACAGTACCTATGTATGTACTGTATTCATGAATTTGTTAGTTCTTGATTACCTAATTAGATTTTATCACAGAAACAGCAGATACACAGAAATAATTAGAACTTATGTGTATATATATGTACGTAACGTACATCCTAGTTGCAAAAGTACGTAATAGGCAGAAGTGTGACATTCTTCCCTCCGGCTAATCGGACAGAACGATTCTCCGGCCGAAATGTCTGTTTACCAGTACCAACCAGGGGTGGACGCAGGTCGTGGGTACCCGCGGGTTGGGTTGGGTCGGAAAATTTGATCCGTGGGTCGACGCGCGGCTACCCACTTCAGGCTGCGCGGGTCGAAAGAATTTTTTCCGACCCGCGAAAACTGAAAAAACCACTACTACTGACAAAATTTGACCTAGAAGTTAAAAAAATCTCAAAATTTTTTCCTGAGGGCTGCCACCTCCAGACTCCTGCAAACTCTATGGTTTACTATTCATTGTTATTACCTTTCATCAAAGCTTAAGTATGCCTGTCAGCAAGAGTGCATTATGCTGCATTTACTTGTGTACTATACTGTCTAATATGAAGTTCCCATCTTTTGTTTTCAATTTTCCTGTCGGAAAATTTTTTTGATACGTCTCCAGTTTACAAAATTTGCCCGAAAATTAAAAAAACCTCCACTTTATCTGGGGGCTGCGACCCTCAGGCCCAGGCCCCCGAAGCAGCGAGTTTATTTAATTTTAATGACCCAATTTACATTTTGTTATGTAAGCCACTTCGACAATAAGTGTAAAAATAAAAGGATTATGGTGGCTAACGCCCCCGGCCAACGCAATAGTGAGTTTAAACAAGTGAGCAAAAAAGTGGACAAGGTGCCACCCCCCCCTTATCAAAATCATGGCTACGCCGAGTGGTGGGTCAAAGTGGGTCACTGGTCGGGTTTTACGGTGCGGGTTGGGTCGCGGGTTACCCACGAGTGTCGAGCCGCGGGTTGGGTTGGGTCGCGGGTCGAAAATTCTGACCCGCGTCCACCCCTGGTACCAACCCCCCTCTCGCTTCAGCAAACTGCCAGCTCACCATCGATTTCGAGCTGGCAATTTGCTGAAACAGGAGGGGCGGGGTCACTCGACCAAAAATCAAGACACATCCCTGATTTGAAGGGGGTCCCCCCTGGAAATCAAGACGATAAAGGTCTATTTCGGCCGGAGCATCGTTCGATTAATTAGCTAGAGTAGGGAATTCGGGAGGAGTGTGACACTCTTTCGGGTTCTTCATGTACTCTTGGCAGTACGTTATGTAATGATCCAATTCGAACCCTTCCCAAGCTGACATTACACGATAAATGCAGTGACATGCAGGTAACACTTAACACTACGCAGAGTTGGTTTCTTTACAATAGTTCTGTTTCTATAAGGAACAAAAAAAGGATCCCAATAGTTCATAATCATTAATACTGAAAATTTTTTAATTACTACCGCTTAAAGTTATTATTTACCGTTGTCATGTGTAGGGATGTTTCAGTTAACTGATAACTGATAACTTTTTTTAAAAAAGTTATCAGTTAAAGTTAACTGATAACTTAACTGATTTAATTTCTCGTTTTTTAACTTTAACTTTAACTGAAATTATTTTGAGCCTTAACTTTAACTGATAACTTAACTGATTTAGACTCCAAAAACTGATTTAAATCAGTTAACTGATTTTATTTTCAGTTACGCGTCAAAACTGATTTTATTTTCAGTTATGCGCATAACTGAAAATAATAATTCAGTTCAGCGTATAACTGATTTAAGAAATTTCAGTTATGCTGTGGGAATGTGACCCGAAATATTGAAGGCAGACAAGTGCTTTCGTTGAATGTGCACTTTCTTTTTGTATTTGTATTTATGTATGTATGTATGTATGTATTTTAGTCACATACGGCATGCTGTATGTCATATTACTCGCATGATATTATATATAATTAAATAAAAGAATATCACAACCATATTTAGTTTTACAGTGGGGTAGGTGCAGTGCACATTAGCGGCAAAAAACAGACCCAAATCGGAAACGTTTGGTGTATCCAAAGGAATCCAGAAAAAAGATTAACCATAACCTAATCAGATTGTCGGTTCCTTTTAGCTACGCCCACCACGTCACTGTCAGTGTCACTCGATAGTATTATTTTAGCTTTTATAATATTTGCTGTCGGCTGAGCGCTGAGGGTATTTGGAATTTTGCATATGTTAAAAAATCGTGCCCTAGCACCAAAAATTTTAAACTCTTGGCAAAAGCTAATTCTGGTGTGCTCGTTAATCAGCTTTTACAAAAAATATAACATTGATGACAAATTTTATAATATTGGAGCGCACTATAAATTGGCCCGGGCTGGTAGACTGGTCTGGTGGTACCTACCTAGAGGAGTTAAAGCAACATATACCTACATAATTAATAAAAATGATCACAATTGTTATAAATCAAATTTATATACATTAATATAATTTAAAACCATCAAAAAACTTGAAAAAGTGGATTTTTAGTGAAAATTCTTGATTTTAAATTTTCCAAAATTTTACCATGTAACTGAAATTAAATTCAGTTAAAGTCATCAGTTAACAGTTAAGTTAACTTAACTGATAACTTAACTGATTTAATTTTGCCTAACTTAACTGATAACTTAACTGATTTAAATTTTGCGCAAATAACTTAACTGATAACTTAACTGATTTAAAATTCTATAACTTAAACATCCCTACATGTGTCCTTCTGAAAAATATGGAACGTGTGCCAACAGAGTCATTTATTTGATCGTGTGTTATTCAATGCTTATTCAAGTCCATTTGAAAAATTAAAACTGACGGCCCGGGGACTTCTGTATGCAGAGTAAACTAGTAAAGTCAGTTTACTGAACCATGTTGGTTCAAAAGCTACGTGTCGGCGCTATGTCAAAACCATACATTTATCCATGCGCTTTTTATCGACCTAACTCTCGTTTCTGCTCGAAAGCTGGCTTGTTGGCGGAGCCTTTGATTTTGTTTGCCCAAAAGCACCACTACGATATTTCATTCCATAAATCTTTAGATGGGAAATACGGTAGTTATTCGGCGGTTCGCCGCAATGCTAGCGGGTTTATTCGGGATTTGATGACAGGTTACATAAACATGACCGTTGCTGCGATGATTCCAACTGAGGAACGCATGTTGGTCGTTGACGCTTCATTTCCCTTCGCAGAGGACGCCGAAGCATTTGTCGTGAACGAGTTTTGGGAATCGGCCCCGGCGTCAGAGTTTGTTTGGTGGCTCGTGTTTAATTTGCATATTTGGGTTCTATTCACTGGAACGTTTGTCACCCTGGCACTTTTGCAACTGTTTACGCAGCTGCATTTGCAATTTTCGCTGGTGATACTGAAGTTTCTGTTTGTAATACTCTTCAACGCTGCGTGCAAGACCGAAGTTGCAACTGCACGCTTGCTTCTACCGTTCCAAGATGTTAAGGACATTAAAAAGGCTTATCAACACGGGTTCAAGTTTTTGATGTCTGCAACTATGCCTGCGCACAGTAGAATTGTTTTACAGAATGCTAGGGAAAAATTGAGCGAAAAGGAACAAGCCAACTTTTTCATACCCGTAAAAAATGTCTTCGATGCTTTTAGAGTAACCCAAAACAATCGTAATGTTTACATTTACGATCTGAAATCGTGGCTATCCTTTGCATCTTACAAATTGTCCAATCTTCGGTTGCAAGATACAAGCAGACAAACGAAATTTTGGATGACAAGCTTAGTTAATAAAACCAGTCTCGATTTGAAACATAAGATCAGCAGGTTTCATGCTCTTCTAATGGAAACCGGTATAACGAAACGGTTGCTTAGAAAATACAATTACGGTACCGGTTTGGAGCCACCGGGGTACCCACAGCCCACCTCTTTATCGCTATCAAGAGTGCAAACTATTTTCATCTTAATTGCCATTCAAACGATAATATCGTTCATAAGCTATGTTCTTGAGCTAATTGGTTATAGATTAGGACTGTAGTTTTTGTTGTTGATAGTTTCTTTCCACTGTTCTTGTGTTGTTTCAATTGCAATACGTATTACGTATATAATTGTTTGGCCATAACATGTAAAATATATGTGTCCCATGGGTAGGTATATTAATAATTTCATAGGGCCTTTTTATAATTACAGATTAACTGGATTAGATTAACTGGAATAAGTCTCCACTAAAGCATGGTATGTAGTATATATGTAACTTCTTCCAATCAGACATATTTCCTCGAATACAGCCTCTGTCTTGAATAGAAGCCCTGTCTCAAATAACGCCCCTGTCTTAATATTGGTCACGAAATAATAAAACCCCTAACTTGAACTGAACCCCCATTCGAAGCTTCATGAAAAAAAGCCGTGGGGCTATATTCGAACAAATACGTATACTGTTATCTGTGTTAATTGCTAAACGTGAAGATTTCTAGAAACATACTGAAACTTCATAATGAGCTAATATAGTTAAGTCAGTTAATTTAATCCAGTTAACTCGATTTATGAAAAGCCCCGCAGAAACATTCTAGGTATTGGTCCATATAGGTTCTATTGACATGTAGTTGTGTGTGACTGCGCGGCCATTAAAACAAAAGGACAAATAAATAAATAATAGCAGGCAAATAAAACTTGACGGCTATGCTTCCATGTTACCCCTAAATAATTAATAATACCATCTAGGTTTCATGTGCTTAATTGAAAACAAAGATAGGGTCACAGAAAAAAATAACTTCATATATCAAAAGTTGACACCTTTAACCTTCCGAAGAAAAATAATGTCTTGGTTTCTTGCACGCTAGTCTATTTCTAAGATCCTGAAGTTAGGCTGGCACATGAAATTAAGTTCCCTAGGCTTTTATGTAAACTCCCGGGGTGTTTTTCAGCTTATTGGATATGAAATGAAAAATATGAAATGCGCCGAAGCGTGCACACCGCTAGCGCTTCCTGTTTTCTGATACTTTAGCGTAGAATTTCAGCACAGTTTATTTTTAAACTTGCTTCATACTTATTAGTATTCTTTTTAGCGTAATTTTTAGTCTTTTTAGTCTAAACACTAGAAAATATGTCGTTTAGCTTTCATCTTATGTATATCAAACTTGACATTAAATATAGTTAATAAACATGACCATTAAACATTAATAAACATATAAACATATAAACATAATATAACAAAACCTTAATTGTTAGCTCAATTAGTTAAATTGAATTTTCACTTGTAATTTAAATATCACTTATTAGCTGATATACATTAACATACCAATTGAAAATAACTCGGAGAAAACGGATAAGTAGGTAATGAAACAGAAAATAGTTTCATAACGAAAACAACTTGTTACTTACGTCTGTAGGGTTTTCGACTTCAGAAAATATTGCACTACCTGTGCTTCCTTACTTGTTAACACGGACACAGCAACTACATAAGAACTAAATTTACTGTACAATGGTAAACTAACCTATTATGAAATCTACTTCTGATGCGGTAAATATTGTCCGTACATCATTTGCCTCACTAATTTGGTGCCCGATTAGCCTACTATTTAATTACCATTACTGTAATTAATTGGAAGACCTTTAGCGTTAAGCTGCAACATGTGGCAAAAGTTGCGCTAAATTTGTCAACAATATGGTAAACTTTGTTCGCGTGGCTGGTAAAGTTTCGATTCCTTTCGTTTGCGATTGTTTTGATCAACTTAGTTGTTTTTTTCGCGGCTCCGAAGTTGAAGTTTTCAAACTGTTTATGGACATCTTCAACTACAATATCACCTGGACTAGATATGACGAAGAAATCAAAGCACTTGAAAGTTTAATCAATGGATCAATCGATGCTATTTCGACTTCAATTGCCATCCAAAAAATAGCTCGATATCCAAATGCTCTGGACATTATCGATTTGTCCCCTCCAGTGTTTGAGAGCAGTTTTATTATAGCCCGACCATTCAAACGCGGCCTAAAGTCAGACATTTTCATGATGTTTTCCAAAGTTTCTTGGACAGTTTGGGTAACTTTGGTCTGCTGTTTATTCGCAGCTTTTGCTGTTTCGCTAATTGCAGAGCGAAAAACAATCGGTATCTGCGAAAATCGTCTGCGAAAATTTGCTCTCGGAATCGTTACCTCGTGTTTGCTAACCTTAGTGCTGGTTTTAGGATTGTATACCAACTTTTTGGCGATAACTTTTTCTAAAAGTATCGACATAACTATTCCGCCATTCGGAAGCTTAACCTTTTTACGCGATATGCTGTATAGCGGTGATTGTAATCTGATAATGCTAGATAGAACTCAGAAAATTATGGAGTTACTTTCCGAAACCGATGCCGCAACCAGTGAAGGCAGAAATTTACTGAACGCTGTTTTGCATTTGCCGCCGCTGAAAAGTGTTGTCATTTTGGAACCGCACGAAAATTTGTCTCACTTTTATCGCGACCTTAAATACCGCGAAAATCGTCAAAAATGCTTCGCCTTTTTGGACAACTACGAACGCGCGGCCCAACATATTGAGTTTGGTAAAGGGGAAATCCAAATTGATGACTTGTCCAATGTGTTACCAAAAATAATGTACGTTTTTCCCTTTCGAAAAGACAAGTTTGTTACGGAACACTTGGTGAACGCCATGTATGCAGGCGCCTTGACAGAGTTTGAAACAGAATTGCGAAGATTGTACCACAGGAAAAGTTCAATGTGGCAGCCTACCGGAGACGAAGGTAAACATTGTGTCAAAAGTTTACATCAATAATCCTGAATCTACTAATGCTACAGTACCGACCAAAATAACCTACTTGCTAGTGCTACAGACACCGGAGTTGTAGCGGAGACGGAGTCACTTGACTCCGGAGTCCGGAGTTAACGTAATGTAGCTATAATGCACATTGACTCCGAAATCTGGTGACTCCGACTTTGCTTTGACTCCCAAGAGGATGTTGCAAGTAATTTTGGTCGTAAGCATTGTAACTTTTACTAAGTATTACAAGTAAATAATTAGTAAATATCTAATTATCTCCCAAGGGAAAGCAGGTTTACACAGCAAGCTCATTTCTTGGTTTTGGTATTCCATGAGAAGTCATTGCTCACAGATTTTATTTTCTAGGCAAACAATTTTATTGTTAGAACAGAAGCCTCAGAACTAACTAACTACTGCAGTTTGTTATGATCAGATATTGCTGTAGAAATGCTCTAGAAACTAAAAACTTGTGGCTAAAAAGTTACCTATTTACTTTTTGCCAAAAACTTTAAGGGTGGATATCACAAAGGTGGTTTAAGGGGGTAGTGTCGCGAAAGCAGTCGATTTTGCGTAACTGTAAAACATTTTTAGAAAAAGATAAGACATCGTTCTTTATATATTTTGAAAATATATGTTAAGGCAAGTATTTTCGTCAAGTTTCATCAAAATTGATGCAGTATACTGTTTGCAGTGAGGTCGCAAATTCGGAAAAATGTCGTTTTAAAAACCTATTCACATTCGATTTTTTCGTCACAATTATCAACTTGTTTGTTTAGTTTGTTTACATAGACTAAAAGGACATACGTTGTTGTTTATGCACACAAAATTTAGTGCAAATTGCTTGAGTGGTTGCGGAGTAATACCTGTTTGAACTGTGAAACTGTGCGTAAACAGTGTAGTACTCACACCAATAATGATAAATTGTGAAAAATTTAGACTCTTATTTTAAAATCAAAAGAAAAACGAACCTTCATTTTTCATTTTTCTTATTTGTGGCAAAAAACCGTGCGTCGACACGTTATGTGTGCTTCACAAGCTGGCCAATCTGATATCTGGCTGAATTAGTTGAATTATCATGTCCTTATTGTGTAATGTCCGGCTTACAATCGGTGATTGGTTCAAGATATTGGTAGATATTGGTAGTCTACTGTCTGGCATAACTTATTTAACACAGTATAGCATTGGACTAGTTTCTCAGTGAACGTACAAGTTCAAAGCAAAAAGATCTCTTTTTGCAACCTATGAGCAAAACTGCTTTCGCGACACTACCACCTTAACTAAACCATGGTTTTACGTACCTTTTCATATGATTTGCACATAATTTCGTTACGAAATATAGCTGTGCATAAACTAGAGCATATGTGCTTTTACGTTGTGTAAAGAATCTAAACAAAAAGTTTTCTAATTGTGACGAAATTATCGAATGTGAATAGGTTTTCAAAACGTCATTTTTCCGACTTTGCGACTTCGCTGCTAACTGTATAATGCATCAATTTTGCTGAAACTTGGCAAAAATGTTTGCATTGAAACATATTTTTAGAATATGTAAAGAACAACGACAACAACAACCTATCTTTCACTGAAAAAGTTTTATAGTCGCGCAAAATCGACTGCTTTCGCGACACTACCCCCTTAAACCACCTTTGTGAAATCCACCCTAATTTTTTGCGTTTTTGGCAACGAGTCGAGAGAAAGTAGAAACAAGCCACCCAAAAATTCCTCAAGTTACGAGATAATTTTGTGACAAAGATAATATATCATTGTGTACTGTATTGATTACAAGGATCAATTTAACTATTTTAGGTAAGCCTGCTGAGTTGCCAGAAGAATTCAGCGCAAAATCAAAAGCAATGCAACCGCTGACTATTTTACAATTGGCCGGACTGTTTATTATATTTATTTCTGGCTGTTTCCTGGCTCTTGTTTGGTTTCTGGGAGAAAAAATACTTAAAACTTTGTTCGATTCCGAAACTTCTGAGGAGCGCTACAGAGAACACCAGTACAAGCTAATTTTAACATGTAGCTGCTGTGACCAAAGTGAAGAATTAATAACGTGCTCTATAACGAATGTCGAAACAATTCGTGATATGGTCAACGCAGCTTTTCAGAGTTGATAGTTAATGCTATCGTTTTCCATGTAACTGTAGTGTGTAATATGCTGACCAAACGGACATTTTAACGACAGATATCTCAAATAAGCCACTTTTACTTTTATCACACTTTTATTATCCTTCATCGTTTAGGAATAACCTGCATTTTTATTTATAATTTTTACTGAATTCCTAAACCAACCCACTTTTCCAGATGTCGTCGATATAGACTCCCAAATTTGCGTGGCAGAGCAGTAGCCATCTGTCGCTTGCGTGGTATAAAAGAATCTGAATTCGGATTGGTCGATCATTCTCCACAAGCCTGATCAATCTTACACCATGGCTCGTCTTGCGGCTCTCTTGGTTTTGGCTGTCGCCACCTCAACTCATGCCCTTCTCGGTAAGTGAACAGTAGAACCGGGCATGAAACTATGGTGTCAATTTTTGCAAAAGCGAAGCGAAATTTATGGTCACTCATGAACTGAAATGCGTAAAGGCAGTCTGAAGATATTTAGCATATTTTTTGTGACAAAGTAGAATTCAAAATATATGCTATCTAATCATCCCTTTCTTCATATTTCTTCCCAGGTTAATTCAAAACGCGTTGGTTGTGCATTTCAGGCGGCGAAGCTGGTTTGTCTGGGTCCGGAGGTTTAAGTACCGGGGGTTTGGGAGGTCTTCTGGGAGCGCCACTGGACCTGGTTCCGGGAGTGGTCAATTCTCTGCCTCTGGGCAGTCTCGGTGGCGTGGTTGACACCGTTGTTGGTATGTCAGTGGAATAATATGCTTGCATTACACTGGCTTGCACCAAAATAAAATAGCTCGAGAATAGAATAACTCAAGCATAGCTGATCTCATTTAACCCTGAAGACGTACATATTCATTAGATTTGTTCTCACTGTTTCCTCGATAGTGGGCACACATTAGCTAATCACCATACATTAAATATAATTTTTCAATATCGCACTCGATAATAGCACGAGATTAAGATTAGTTCGAGAATAAAGTTGGTGCAAACGGCCGTAAAGCAGATTCAATTACATTAAAACTTAAATCCATTTATGCTTAAGGTGGTAGTGAAGATTTTGACGAATTTTAGTGAAGCACCTTTCCATAGCGACTTTTAAACTTGCAGCAAAGACATCATAAGGGCTATTCTATAGCACGTGCACAGTTGGCCTTAGTTTAAAAGCTGTTGGCCTTAGCCAAAAGCCACTTCTATAATGCATGTTATTTAATGGTGTCACTCAAAATTACTGACTGTTGTCACTCAAAATTGCAGCCAGATAATTTGGCTGCTGTAAAGTAACCGGCTGCTGGCC
Organism: Trissonchulus sp. WLG1_4; assembly: GCA_030248245.1. Taxonomy (NCBI): domain Eukaryota; kingdom Metazoa; phylum Nematoda; class Enoplea; order Enoplida; family Ironidae; genus Trissonchulus; species Trissonchulus sp. WLG1_4. The sequence goes on along the minus strand of JASANF010012413.1, from coordinate 13,529 downwards.
TGCGTAGTGCGTACTGCGTACTAGTGTAAATAGGCAGTAATTAATGGCAATAATTTGGCAGTCTGGATTATGGTAGAATAGTGTCAGCTCAAGTCAAAAATGGTTCTTCAGGCGTATACCATTTGGTTTCCAGCTGCAGGACGAAGCCCTACTGACACAGCAACCTTTTTTTGGTTTTTCCGTATACGTGCACAATGTACAAAGCTGTACAAGCAAAAGCATAAGTACCACGACATTCACGTTACAAAATTACGATTCAAATACAGAACTTTTACTGCCATCAGATGGAACTTGAGCAAAAATTGAGTAAGTGCAGTTATATAACAGTTTATTTTTGCAAACAAAAGTCAATTTCACGAAGTTTTTTCTAGATTCGGATTTTTTCTGGGATACATTCTTATCAGTCAAAAAAGTTATTAAATCATCATAATTATCTACTGTTCCTATCGAGTTCCACTGTTGCGTTAATTTCGGCATTTTATCTGAAAATATGTGAAGTAATAAGTAAGTTTTAAATAAATTCACAACATAAGATTAGCTATAAAATGAGAAAAAATTCAACTATCCATATTGTGAAAAATAAAAATTTAAATACAAACAAACTTTAAAAGTTTAGATATGAAACGATTGCGTTATGGTTTCAATATTATATGATGGGCAGGTCATAAGGTCATAACACTTGTTAATTCCCGTCTAGTTGGAGCCGTTTATGGCTTGCGTGCCTTTTGTACATTGTCTGGGCCAGTCTACCACGTTTTGACTGACAACAGTTTTTTTAATTTCGTAATTAATTTTAAGTGAACAGTAATTTTGAGTGAGCCCATTAATATTTTTACGCGGCCCCCTCAGGGGCCGCGTACATACTATATTCAGAATGGTAAAGTCTCGAAGGGCAAGCAGTTTCGAAGGGCAAGCAGGCTGTTTCGAAGGGCAAGCAGGCTGTTTCAACCCAATCTTCAGAATATCAGGTTTCCATGTTAAATCGGGTAGGTCGAATTTCCAGTGTTAAATAACGGTAAAATAATAATAATAAGGTAGGTTGATCTTGCGCTTTAGTTTCGGAAGAATCACAGACGATGTTCTAAAACTATCGAAGAAAGACAAAATTTACAGCCTAAGCGGAATCGAACCACTAATCTTTCGTTTCCCAGTCAGTTGCTCTACCACCTGAGCTAATCAGACTGACAGTTACAAAATCGCCTATCCAACTCACGACACGTAGCAAGGTATGCAGTGCGCCAGTTGAAAATTACAGGTAAAATTGACATGTCTGAGCTTCAATATGGGTTCGTGGCTCCAGTAATACAACCCTTGCCTCACAACAGTCATATTTTGCCAAAGATATCTTTTATTGGTCATTTAGTGCGGAGTCAAAACGTACATTATTCACAGTTAACAGACTGTTGTCATGGCCTTATGGTGTAGTGGTTAACACTCTGGACTCTCAATCCAGTGACCCGAGTTCAAAACTCGGTAAGGCTTAATTTTTTAATAATCAATTATGCTATTTAGAATTAGAATGTTTAATTTTTTTAATAATCAATTATGCCATTTAGAATGTTTAAATTAATTCAGTTAGTTTTAAATTTTTTATAATTTACCAGTAAAGCTTTGGAGCTACTCAGCAATAAATGTGTTCGGAAATTGGAGTTGAACAATCATTTATTTACAAATAATGGCCGCGTTTTATATTTCCTCTGAAATATTGACACTCATTCCTCACAATAATAACTTCTCACTCAGCAGAAGAGCTTGTTCCTTCTATAACACATGCACAGTTGGACTTTACTACGAAGGCGAATACTATAGTTTAATATTTAGGAAATCTAAATCGTGTCGGTTTTCAACACGAAATCCGTGTCAATGCATCGATTTTATGTGTCAACAATCGCAAAGAGACAGCGGCTATTCTATAGCACGTGCACAATTGGCCTTAGTTTAAAGAAGGCCAAAAGCCACTTCTATAATACGTGCACAGTTGGATTATAAATAAAGTTAATAAATAAATAGTTAAAGTGAAATCTAATCCGATAAATCCAACAATCCAACTTTGAATAAAACCCAGCGACAGCTTTTTTGTTTTTTATTTCAATCAATACATCGTCAATAAAAACAATCCTTTGTTTTGCCCTTTGGTCGGTTTTTTTTCAAAGGTTCCAACCGAACAGGTGTCGAATAAATTTTTCATTAGTCATGTCAAAGTTAATAAAGATAAAGACAAAAGGTTGTAAATGGCATGGTTTGTTATCAAAGTAATGACAAAACTTTGTTAAAAACCGACGAGATTTCCTAAATATTTAATTGTGAAGGTGCTATAGAAGATGGTATTCGCCTAAATTGTAGTAAAGTTCAGCTGTGCACGTACTATAGAAGTGGCTTTTGGCTGACTTTACACTAAGGCCAACTGTGCACGTGCTATAAATAGCCCATCATATAAGGTATCCAAATTGAACTAAAATTTTGTTTCTTTCACTGTTGTTTCTTTATAATTTTCTTGATAATCTCTTGACACTTCTATTGACTTATAAGAGAGTATGCTAAAATCGACAAAAGTATGGTAAAACTAGTATATATCATATTAGTGAAAGAATAGTATAATATACTATCCCGCCTCGCCCGCCCCACGGGAATCTTGCCCCGCTCCGCCCCGCGGGTCGGGGAACCCGCAAATTTTTGTTGCCAACTGGGACAATAGTAGTTTTTTAACAGTTTTTAAGTATGTTGTTCAATCAATATTTCACTTATTCAAATTGATGTAGTATGATAAGAGAGTCAGCCTATTATTCTCAAAACAAGGTAGTACACATCGGTAGCCAGGGGCAATACTAGAATTTTTAAAAGGTGATCGAATCCCGAAACTTTTTCCCGTGGAGAACCCCGCCCCGTGTCCAACTTTGCACTACTGGTCTGCAATTGAGATTTTCATGTTAAACCGCCTTGTTGTTAACTTGACGGTCCCGATCGGAACTATTCTTTTAATTTTATTTTTGTTGAAAGTAGTTCTATACTTTTTGTATTTTTTTAGATATTCCTGTGACACTTCTGCGAGACACGCTGCGTCAAGGTAGGTTTGAGATCACGGAGACAATAAATAGTAATTAACTTGCTATACTAAACGACAATGAAAACTAACTGTACCATTGATCCGTTTTAATCATATCGCAACTATGTCGTTAAGCTTTCGAATTTCATGTATTTGTGTTAGTTCCTAACGTAAAACGGAGTTATTTGGTTGTTGCTACGATCAACGTTTAAAATTTGTTATTAAAAACTAAAAGCTCAAAACGCTGTACACCTTATGATGCTTTATTATAAAATCTAAGAAAAGTGCCGAAAACTTGATATTACTGTGCTAAAGCTGTAATTTTGACTTTGTTTAAGAGGCTTAAAAATTAAATAATTTAATTCATCACCTGGTAAAGTAAACCGACGATGGCAAGATATGATTACAAATTGAGTAAAATAAGAAACTGTGTAAGCAATAACAATGTTAACCTCTCACAACGGGGGATAGCAAAGATACCAAAAATATTCATTATGACGATAATGCTAATTATTTTTTCGTAATTTTGAATTTTTTTTGCTCAGTGAAACGTCTGTAAAACGCAGTTTCTTGTGTTTAGTTTGTACTCTGGTTCAGTTGCGAGCAATTGAAGAAGCCGACCCATTGAGACTACTAGCCCGAGACGGAATTCCCACACCAGACTTCGCTCTAGACTTGATTCCAAAAGTTCCAAGCATTTTGGGCACCATCTCTGGATCAGCACTCAGTGTGGTCAATAAAGCACCAATTTTAGACGACGTTCTTGGAATCCTGGGAAAAAACCGATTGCACGTTAATGGTGACTTGTGATTGTTTACATAGTTCAACTTCACTTGTCTGAAATAGAATTATTGCTATTGATGCTTAACAATAAATCTCATGGTCGTTTTCGTGTAAATTGTAGTTACGCATGACGTAATTTCGTTTATTATATATTATATAAATATATATAAAAATTTTTACACTTAAATTCAAGTGTAAACTCCCGAATTCACAGAGTTAAGACAAGAAAGGTGTTAAGTCGACTTCGACTCGAGCTTATTTTGCTAGCAATATAACAAGCGAACACCTCTCGTTAAATCGTGGTTGTCAGAAATGCCATTTGAAACTAAACTCGGGGCTTACGCGAGGTAATACAACAGCTCAGTTGCACCCTGATCCTAACTAACAGTAAAAACACGAGTCCAAAATAAACAACTCACTTTCATACTTTTGAAAACTATTTTGTTGAAATAGCAACAGTTTGAAAAATAAAGAACTAGAGAAGGACCAAAACTATACTAAAATTACACTTAAAACGGAAAAGTTTTTTTGGGAGACTCAGAGTTAGACGCGAGTTGCCGCCACGCCCCGAACCACGGGGCGGTGGCTGGTGACCCCGCGGATTTTTGTCACCCACGATGACACTAGTTTTATAACAGTCAATTTTTACTGAGTTGAATTTTCCATTAGTCTAGTTTGCTTAACACTCAATCCTATTACTCAGAGGCTGATTTTTTTATACAAGGTGGCAATAACACATAGTTAACCGTATAAAAAGATTTTTTCCAGCTGGCGTACTGGATAGCAAATATACTGTGAGGTTATCTCGTAAACTCAACATAAACGTGTTCTAACAAAAATAAAAAATTTACTATTGTACTAGCAAAACTATTAAAAATTGCAACTGCAACATATAACTTATGTTACAATAAAAAAATTAAATGGTACTTTCGGTTTAAATTTGAGGTTCGCAATCAATGTTCTGAAATTTGCTGCTAATAATACCAGGTTTCATGGCTGCCTTAAAACTAGTTCAATAGCTTCAGTACTGGTCGGTTTCAGCCGGAATCAACTGTCAGTCAGAATTAGATCCACTAAAAAGTAACGCTCAGAAGCCCCAGATGAGGCCGAGGAGACAAAACTTTTCACGCGACTACAGAAATTTAGAGATTGTTAGCATTTGCTGGCCAGATGTTTGTTTTCTTTTAATTTGCTCAGGATCATAGCGTCTCGGTCAGCATGTTTAGATTTTGTAGAACGCGGGGTGACTTGACTGTCATAAAACGCAGCAAATGGTTCCTCACGGTAGGGCTCGACATACGGTTTTTGGACTTCTAGTTCTCTAAATCTTGAACAAAGCTCTCGTTTTTCATCGTAATCTTGCAGTTCCTTGTTATCCTTGTCCGGGATCTCGTGGTCCGTCACTGAAATCTTAAGAGCCCTCTTGATTCCCACAACGTGCATCCAATTAGCATCTACCTCTGAAACATCATGAAGCAAAATAAAAATTACGAAACTTGAACAATCTGTGCATATATAACCAAGGAAATGGAACGCAAACGACCCAAATCATTTCAAAGCAGTAATAATAGTAACAAAATTATAGTCAGAGTCGAAAATGGAGTGCATAAATACGACTGCGTGGTATGTAATACTACTATATATTCAGACAATTTTGCATGTAACGTTCTAAATTCAAAATTCTAAAGGCCAAGTATGAACTAGGCAAGTAAAGGCCGGTTCACGCTCGTCCTTTTCCATGTTCTTTTGTTCTTTTCTCGTCTTTTTGTCGTCCTTTTCTCGCCCTTTTGTCGTCCTTTTGTCGTCCTTTTGTCGTCCTTTTCTCGTCCTTTTGTGCGTGTCCTTTTCATTTGTCCTTAACACTACGTTAAGATGCCAGAATCAAAGTTAAAGACCTGTTGGGCTGTGGCCCAACAGGAAAAATACATATAGCCCCAATATAACATAATTTTATATATATATATATATATATATATATATATATATATATATATATATATATATATATATATATATATATATATATATATATATATATATATATATATATATATATATATATATATATATATATATATATATATATATATATATATATATATATATATATATATATATATATATTATAGAGAACGAGAGCACAATAAACATAGTCTGGCTCAGAAAAACTATTTACAATACGTTTCCGCCATTTAGTGAGAATGTTTCAAATGTTATGACAATGTCAAATTTCCTATCCATACTAATTTTGTTTTATTCAACCGAAGTATTTTACTACACAGGTTTATTTTTATTCTATTTTATTATCTTATTTTTTACTATTTTTTATTCAATTTTGATTTTTTATGCATATTTTAAATGAATATTTTCAAAACTATGATATTTACAGAAATTAGGCTGCAATTCTAATTATTTTAATTTTAGGATACCTATATAGTTGGTATTCGATTCAATATAAAGTTGGTGCTTTTATATTTCATAAACTTATGATATGTACTTTGTTTTGGCTCTTTTTAAACTAGCAATTCAGATAGTAAATTTACATGAAATTAAATTGAATTTTTTGGATTAGTAAACTGGAAAACTATACCCACTTTTCGCTAATTTGCCAAGCGCTAAAGCACTGCCGAAAATGTTTGACAGTGCCAAACATTCAAAAGCATTTTCAAAAGCACTTGCAAAAGCATCAAGCACTAAAGCACAAAGTATGAACCGGAAAAGCACATTTTCAAAAGCACAAAGCACTAAAGCACGAAGTATGAAGTATTAACCGAACAAGCACTAGGTAATTCAAATACAAAGCATAACAGCATTGAAGCACAAAGTATGTACCGAGAAAGCACAGACTGAAAAGCACTAAGTCATTAATCACTAAAGCACAAAGTATGAACCGAAGGAGCACAAGTCAAAAGCACAAAGCATAAATGCACTAAATCACTAAGGCACTAACGCACGAACCGGGCTTTATTTATTCTGGAGCAAAACTGACCACTTTTTGAAGAAATGTTGTTGAGAAAGTGCTAGGGAGTATGTATGACTCTTACCCTTACCCGCTAACCGGGGGAACGGTGCTTTGGCCTTGTTAATGTTTGATTTTAGGGGATACATACCCTTCAAGCACAGTACAAGCTGAAAATATTTGGTGTTGCAGTACGAAGGTCGGATCAGATTGATATCGGGTTGGGTCAGGTTTGATTAGCATTTTCAGACTGGAGGGGAATTAGCTAAGTTCCCTTAGCCTGAGTCGAAATTTAGAGGTTGCTGGAATCCGGAGTTACGAAACCCCGCGTCGTGTTACCTAAACCTAGACCTTATGTTAGTTCCTTTGTATAAATTTGTCCACCCTCCCGGACACTTTTATTTGGATAACAGTGTCCCCCCGGACAGTTTTGTTCAAATCAACGTGTCCCCCCTTGTGTCGTATGTGTCGATGTGCTCTGTGTGCAGGATGCACATTGCACACATAATAAACACCAGAAGTTGTTCCTGGGCCAGAACCAGATGTTGAACCAGAACCAGAATTTGAACGTTAACCGTAGCCAGAAGTTGCACCTGAATTCTTGATGGCGATTTTATTTGGGGGACACTTTTATTCGAAAAGTGTCCGGGAAATAAAATTTAGCGGGGGCACTTTTACCCGTGACACAACCAATCAATCACAAATCATAAATATGTTTGTTTAATATGGGCAAACAATAGAAATAAAACCAAATTACTTTTTTTATAATTTTTCTAGACCTATAATAGGAAAAAATCAGCTGAATGCGACTTTTTACAACATAAATCAATTAATAACTCAAGTTATTGTTCACTTGGCACTGTGAAAATTGGTGAGCTGGTAGTATGCCTAAGGTTACACAATATGAGCAAAAAGTAAGTAAAATATTTGAGTTTGAGAAAAGTTAGAACTCCTGAAAAACTTGAAAAAACGTCGCGTCTCTTTTATTTTTTTCAGCCAACTTTTCTCAGCATCTACCAAAGTACCAAACCGTTTTTAGTGATCTTTGGCTCTATCGACGTGGTTTGTTATGCCATAATTTTTCTCCTATTTTCGTATTCATCGGTTATGATTTTCATGAGAAAACATAAAAAAAGCCGGTTTTTGAATTCATTTCGTGAAAATAGTAAGCATGGCTAACTTCGAAGAAAAGCTTTTGCAAGTGTCAAAAATGCTGTTTTGAACATTTACGGCAACTAATGAGTAAAAATAATTGTCTAGTAACAGCAAACGTTAATTATTTTCATACAATTTATTTTGGTGACAAGTACAAATCTCGTTATAGAGTACAGAAACGTCAGCAGTTTTGTACTTAAGCCTAAACCTGAGCCTAAGCCTGAGCTTAAGCCCAAGACAAAAATTCATTTTTCAAAGAATGGGCTCTCATCAACACATGCTCGTTCACAGGAGAAAGACATTAATTGTAACTAAATTAGTCACGGAAGCAGTGGCGTATATATACAGGATTCTCAGCGGGGTCTGCACCTTGAGCCGTGGCCAGTTGAGGCGGGTCTTTTCCGCTATTTAGCCTCCAGCCTGGAATTTTTAATTTACTGAACAAATTTGAATAATTTTTGCACCAATTGACTCCTCTTGACCTCAAGACTTCAAAAATGCAAGTTTAATAAAAACTTGAAAATTAAAAAAAAATTTAAATACGAATTTTTTTCATTTTCTGAGATGGCGAAAGTGCTCCGGAGTTCTAAACACTAAACTTCTGGTTTTGGATCGCTAAAGTTTTAAAAAATAATTGAAATATTTGAAATTTGAAATAAAAATTTTAAATTTTTTTAAAACAGCATTTTTTAAATCCTGAGGTGGAAAGGAATCCATCGGTGCAAAAATTATTCAAATCTGCTAAGTATATTCCGAATACCGGATTGGGGGGCAATAACGGAAAAGACCTGGATATAAGGAAATTTTTGATTTTTTGGCCAAATTTGGTCAATTGGAGACGTATCAGAAATTTTTTTAGGAAGGGGGTTCGACCAAAAGGGGGGGTCGCGACCCCCGCGACCCCCCCCTAGCTACGCCCTTGAACATATACAAATGTATATCTGTTATAGAGAACGAGAACGCAGTAGACATAGGTAGGCTTTGTCTGCCTGCGCTGATCACCTCATATGCTTAGTAGCATATAACAGTAAATGGGCACGCCCCACCCACTGTAACCTTTATTCCTTATTTTAAATTTTAAGTATTCCAAAAAGGGACAAAAAGTTACAATTACTGATTACTGTGCATATGACATGTTGTGATGTTGCTTAAAGAGTCGAACAGTTCAATATGTTAGAGATCGGCCGCTAAGCCAAGTGTCGGCCCCGGGCCGGCCCGGGGCCGCAGCCATTTTCATCGGGCCGGTCACGGCCCGGTGGGCCCTGGTTGGCTTGATCAGTAAAAGACTGCTAAAGTCCAAGGATGACTGTATGCAGCTCACTAATAAAATTACATACAACTGTAACGTTTTGCATTACAAACACAAAGCTGCCCCTTAAAGTAGCAGTGTTATTCCCCAGCTGTTGCTTTGCTAAGATAGCGCGAGCTCGCGGACCTTACACTCTAGCTGTAGAATGAATTAATGACAAGCAGACGCTGAACGGACAGCTAAAATACTGAAACTTGTTTTGATGTAGGTGGGGTGCACCCCACCAAATAAATCAAGAACTTAGGTCTCAGCTTAAGCGTTTACAAAATGCTTCAACTGCACTAATCTTCACATTGTTGCCGCGCACTTGAGTCAAATTATAAACTTAAGCCTGAGATACATAAGTATAGTCCACCCGCCGTTGGTTTTAGTTCTCGCTCACAACACTTGCTTTCAAAGACAATCATATTAAACTGAAGACAAAGCTCGCTAGTTGCCGTGAAGACCAGTTGCTCTACGGGGGTTTGTTTGTGACGTCCATTCTGTATGTATAATTTCATTTGATTGGTTCGAGGCTGAAGCTCCACCCCGCGGCCCGGTCAGCCCGGTCGGCCCGGTCGGCCCGGGGCCGGCCCGCTGCCACGCGGCCCCGGGCCAGTGGCGGGCCGCGGGCCGCAGTGCAGCCGGGCCGGGCCGGGGCCGGGCCGTCTCACTGAGCGTCGGTCCGCGGCCCGCCACCGGCCCCGGCCGATCTCTACTGAATATGTAGAGTTGTGTTGCGTCAAAGTTTTAGCTTTCCTGCAAAGAAAGAACTGATGACTAGGCTCCACTAAGCTGTGGACTGCGGCCACTGAATAAAGATCCTTGTCCTTGCTTCCCCCGAGTCCCGACTCGCAACACCCAGTGAGCAAACAAAATCCACTTATTTTTTATTGAATTTTACTTCAAAACACAGTTCTTTTTCTTTTTTTGGTAAAGTAAAGTAAAGTATAATTTCCTCCATTCACCGCAGAGCTAGTCCCTTGCCCCACCCACTCCTTCGGGTGCACCGCCTCGTGTCCAACTCTGCTGTACCTAGACCTAAATTGTACTATGTTCCCACAACCTAATTAGTGTTCATTTGCTGCGTAAAATATTTTGTCACAAAAGCAGATAGGACGTTCGGATTTCACAGTCCCGCTACTAAACTAAACAACTTGGCATGAGCAGCTTATTAATGCAGATAATTCTGAATACGTATTTTTAAAATACTCCATTGCCAGTGTACAAAATAGATAGATAGAAACAGATTTAGGCCAATGTTCTACTGGTCCAATCATATAGCATTTTGTGAGGTTCAATTGTGTGTTGTGACTTAAAAGAAATAAAACGGCTCGATAGAATTATGAATGGTACCTATTTACGTTATATTTAGTTAGTAGCCTAATCAGAAGTTCGTAAGAGTGAGACGCTACGATGTATAGCTTCTACGTTGAATAGCGGTTGAGAAAGGTAACAAGAAACAACCCATTTTATGGAAACTTGTGTAATACCATTAGATATTATGGAACGCAAACAAGCTCGTCTGCTGAGTAAGAAATGTACCTCCTGATTCGGTACCGATCATGACCTTGGAGTGTCTATATTCCGCTGGAAATATTGAACGCGGCCATAACCGCGAATTAGAGCAACGTTTTGGCGAAGAGTAAAACATTGAAAAGATTGCCATTTTTGGACGAAAGGCTCTTGCTTCTATTCAGTTCTATGTGACTGCAGTGGCCAGTGCGTTGGTTGAATGTTGTAAAATTCCTACCTATTTAATTTTAGTTTATGTAAAACTCTACTTGTTTTTTTATGTTTTTAATAGAGACTGTTTAGTGCTTGCTGAGTCGCTTCAGAGTATTTTTACCTTTCAGTAGACTCTGCATTACATCTACTTCTTTTCAACGGCCGGCTTAGCTCAGTTGGCAGAGCGTCCGACTCTTAATCGGAAAGTAGGTGGTTAGAGCCCACTCCGGCAGTCACTTTTTGATACCGGTCCTTCCATACCGGTCTTCTGTACTGCTGGCAGTCAAGCACTACAGAGTACGGTAGCTGATCGACCTACCTGCCTTTCCAGTGTTAATTAACACTGGAAATTTGATCTACCCAAAATTACATAGGAAATCGAGAATCTGAATATAGTATATACGCGGCCCCTGAGGGGGGCGCGTAAAAAAGTGAACGACGGAATCGAACTCCTTGGCATCCGGTTTGAAGTCGAATGGGCTACCGTCTAAGCCAACCAGCTTTCAAAGGCCTTGGAATAAATGTGTTGTTAACCAATAAAACATTATCTATCGTTTATCATAGCCGGATTAGCTCAGTTGGGAGAGCGTTAGACTATAGATTTAAATGTCCTTGGTTCGATCCCGGGTTTCGGTCGCTTTTTTTGAATCAACATTGCTGTTTTTAAAAATTCAATTTTCCAATTATTGAAGCATTTCTAGTTTATCATAAATTATAAATTTATTTTTCTTCCTCAGCAGGCGCATTTGTGTTACTTTGATTGCATTTTGTAACAACCTTCTGTGTCCCTGCCCTGGTTTCTATATTTACGCTAACACTGTACTTACGTACCAAACAATTTAATTACAAGTTGCCCCTAAAAGGGGCAGGGTTCCTCCCCAGAGATGTTCATAATAATCATGAGTGACACTCATGAGTATTGAGTGCATACCTACCTACCTACTGGAGAGTATGACGAGTCTTCCGTATTCTGGCTGAATTGGCCTGGCCTGACTGAACAGTGCACTGGTCGATTTGCTAGTCCGAAATTTAGACAGGTTACACAACGCAGTGGCAGGGTTTGTGTTTGACCGCTGTTGCTTTCTAGGTTTGTGGTGCTGCCTGTCTGTATTCTGTTTGCTGTTGGTTTAAGAATGCGGTATTAGTATGGCTCGCTGTTGGTATGACTCTAAGTTTTGCTTGAAGCCTAACCCTAGTTTGTGTTGCCTGTAGTCTAAATCTGTGTGCTGTTCGTTTGAGAATAGGGTCATAGTTGGCTCGCTGTCGGCTTTAGTTTAGCTTTGTGTGTTGCCTGCAGTCTCGCTGCTGCTTTCAGTCTACGTTTGTGTTACTTCGAGTCTAGATTTGTGTTGACGGTAAGTATGTTTGCTGTTCGTTTAAGAATCGGGTCTTGGTCGGCACGCTGTTGGTTTGAGTTTAGCTTTGTGTGTTGCCTGTAGTCTCGCTGTTGCTTTCAGTCTAAGTTTGCGTTGCTTTGAGTCTAGATTTGTGTTTGCTGTTCGTTTGAGAATAGGGTCTTGGTTGGCTCGCTGTTGCTTTGAGTCCATGTTTGTGTGTTGCTTTTGTCTTGCTGTTGCGTTGAGTCTAGGTTTATATTGCTTTTGCTATGAGCTTAGGTTTGTGTTGTTGTAGGATAAATGTGTTGTTTGTGTTGTTGTAGTTGTTGTTATAAATCTGACAATGGATGGGGTCTTTTGGCTCGCTGTTGGGTTGAGATTAAGTTTGTGTGTAGCCTGCAGTCTCACTGTTGCTTTGAGTCTAGGTTTTTGTTGCGCTGTAGTCTGAGACTAGGTCCGTCCGCTTTTGTCGCTTTTGCTGATGAGTCTATGTTTTGTGTTGCCTGTAGTCTCAGACTAGGTCCGTCCGCTGTTGTTTATGAGTCTAGCTTTGTGTTGCCTGTCTGTAGTCTGAATCTGAAACAAGGTCCGTCCGCTACTCCGTTGTTGTTTATGAGTCTCGGTTTGTGTTATATCTGCCTTTAGTCTGAGACTGACTAGGTCAGTCCGCTTTTGTTGATGATTCTAGGTTTTGTGTTGCCTGTAGTCTAAGAAGACTAAGTTCGTCCGCTGTTGTTGATGAGTCTCGGTTTGTGTTACCTCTGCCTGTAGTCTGAGACTAAGTCCGTCCGCTGTAGTTGATGAGCCTCGATTTGTGTTAACTGTTACCTACCTCCGCCAGTAGTCTGAGACTGACTAGGTCCGTCCGCTTTTGCTGATGATTCTAGGTTTTGTGTTGCCTGTAGTCTAAGACTAAGTCCGTCCGCTGTAGTTTATGTGTGTAGGTTTGTGTTGCCTGTCTGTAGTCAGAGACTAGGTCTGTCCGCTACTCCGCTGTTGTTGATGAGTATATATTCCATTACCGGATTAAACGGACTGGACTTATTTTAGTCCAAGGTTTTGAAATGACAAATCGGACTAAATGGACTAAACGAGTTAAAATTAGTCAGCGGCTTCATTTTAGTCTGACCCCATTCCAAAACTACCACTGGACTAAACGGACTTAACATGCACGCTTAACATTAGCGTGCATAGTTAAGCCCGCTTATTCCGATTATAAAGCAGCGCGCTAAAAGT
>JASANF010012411.1:0-16667 GCA_030248245.1 Trissonchulus sp. WLG1_4 | reverse complement strand
GTCATGCCGCGAACTGTGTGTGTATACGATTAGGTAACTTGTGGCATGATTATTATTTATTTCGTAATTTTGCCGGATTAACGGACATACGGCTGTAAGTATTAATCAGACCTTAAGGCTCCACTGAGTTCGTTCAGCCGGCAAAATTATATCACACCACATCCTGATCTGATACATTGCTAAAGTGTGATCCAAAATGTCTGAACATACTGTGAGAAAAGCAGGTGTTGTGTTTTTAGCAGCTCCCAATTGTATCTACTCTTGATGGCTGCAATTTGTTCTTTTTTGTAATTAAATACATAGCATTATTTTCTCCACTTTTTGGTTAGGCTTTAGCGTCATTTTTAACAATTGTCCATTGTAAATCTGGTTTACGTAACTCATTAAAATGAATTATTTGCAAAACCATTAAGGCATTACACCATTAACTCTTATTGTTTTTATTTTAGTCTTGTACAAATGCACTCACTTCAACTCAAGAAAACATAGACGACTCTCAGGAACCCACCATAATACCCTTGCGACGATGCACTTCCTGTGACTGTAGCAAACAGGTAGGACAGCTATTCTTTCTCACTCAAAAGAGCAAAATGAAGACAAAAAACAAGCATGATCAACTTTTTCACTTAATAGTACGATGTAATTACTGTGAAACTGAAGAGAGGGGAGCTAGTAGGAAGGCAGCTGCAGTGAGCTGATGCAGCACTGTTTTCACTAGCTTGGAGTATTGAAACCCAGCGGACTGATCTGACGCAAAGTGGTTAATAAGTTCATGAGGATACCTCGTTTTGGTTGCCAAGTGCTAGGGAGCGTCAATAACTTTGGAAAGCTTGGGAATTTGAAGCCAGAAACGCTGCCATTGACGGTTCAAAACTCAGCCAAAGTTTGGACTTGAAGTGCACAAATTTAAAAATTCTGAAAGAATGTTTCTTAGTTTCAGACGATCGCCTCAGCCAACGACCACTACAAGCCACTGCCAGAAGACATCGACGAATACGACGACGAGAGCGAGGCGAGCGAGACGGCCAGCGGGTATCGAAAAGTTTTCTCGGACCCCAACTTTGATACACAAGAGATCATCCAGACGCCACCGCCAGGCAAAAATGATGCCGGTGGGTTCAGAGTCTATTTGGGACAGCATCATATCATACAATGGCTAGAGGAGATGGCTCCCTCAACCTGAGTTCGCTCTTCCACAGAAAGGCCCGCTCCCCCTCCCCACCGGATCGACTTTAATTCCGCCTAAGTGGGCAAACATGAATGAGGCTTCTATTGTAAAGGAAGCGGTTCTTACTTGAAAACAAAAACAACTCCATCATCAGAATAACCCAGGGGAGATTCGAACCACCCATCTCTGATTTGTCCAGACCAGCGCTCTACCGTTTGAGCTACTGGCCGATGATGCCGTCGTAAATGGCTAAAGTACTCTACGAAGCCTATCACACTATTATCACAAAAACAACATAAAATGCACCTCTCCAAAAAGTGATTTTGTAGGTAATTTTTTGTGACTGTGGTTTTGTTTTTCTTCCTTTTTTGTCCCAAAAAATAACCCTACTATATTTACAATTTTTCATCAACACAATGTGCAAAAGGACCTTCAGAATTCCGATTTTTGGAATATTTCTACTCTAAATTTTAGGGACATTTTACAAAATTCATATAAATACAGTTATTATTTGCCGAGTCTTTCGTGAAAAATAAATTGGTAACCAGCAGCTTCTAATACTTTTCTCTTTCAAAAAATGTGCACGGAATATTTAATTGGAGCAAATGAAGTGCATTAACTATAAACAGCACACAGCAATTTATCAGCTATTGCTATAAACTTGATGATAAAAAGTTTCGCTGATTTTTTAATAAAAGGCGAAAAAACTAAAAAAAAAATCGTGACCTGATGACCATCTGACCGTTAAGCGAGAGAGGCTAATTTTCCAACAAAAATGTTACACTTTTCAAAAATGATTTTAGTCAAAAATTAAATTGAATTACATGTGTGTGTCGTTAGTTTTTAACTGTCGAAAAAAGTCGTTACAAGCGCGCAGTCGAACCAAGTATGGCAAAAGTCGGGTGAACCTCTTAACAGTCGCGCTGAAAAGTTGTTTAAAATTCACTTGGCTACGCAGAATACAGACAGAATTTTCACCTTTTATAATTTTTGTCATAGTTTTTGCTTCGACATTTTTTATTTTTTTGTTGAAACTGTGCAATGTAGAAGTTTATTTTTGTAGTAGGTAACCATAATCTCCTAAACGTAAGTATTCGCTATATAGCGGGAGAAGTGTCTTTTACAAATAAAAGCCTGTGTGCATGTGTGCATAGAACTTTATTATATGTTCTTGCTATTGTCAATTTAGAAATTGAGTTGATTTCTTTTTTAACTTTTTTACAAACACTTTTATGTCATTTTCCGACCATGGTCGTCGCTTTTCGCGAAGGATGAAGCTACGTTAGGTATTTATTCAAACGCCATTGAAAAGGAAACGCTACTGTAGGAGGCTGTGTGCGGTTCCTTATCGTTTCGATTCGACGTAGTACCATGAGTACATATTAGTGTCTCAATCTGACAGGGTGATATACTATTATGTACTCTTGTTATTACTGTTCAAGAATAGGTATATTTGTATGTGTCCTATTGTAATTTGTAAAAATTCTGATCCGACTTCAATTACTTTTAATCATTTTTTGTTGCAGCATCAAGTCGAACAACTGCACGTTCTGCGAAAAAAATGGAGGTAAGTTCAATTTATAGAGTAATGGCTGAACCTAAACGTTAACTACCACTACTATCAAGAGTTCATAATAGCTTCTCACTCTATATAGAAAGAAGAGTGAGACACTCTCCAGCCTGCCTGTGTTCTAACAAAGGCAGATTCGCTGGTCGTTTTGAGGCTACATGTTGACATTCTATGCAATATGTAGCTGACCAATCAGCGCGTAGATTCCCTGCGTAACAGACTTTAGTATGTAATCGCTATGTGTTTATAAGCATTAAAGATAGGATAAAAGCTTAATAACTCATTATTTATTCATAGTCTGCTTGCAAAAACATTAAAAAAGGTTTGCAAATACCTCTAGGGATATTAGGCAAACTTTTAGCGAAATTGAGAAACTTTTGAGTATAAACTTTTATGAAAATTCCCTTTAAAGTTTGTCAATCAATTTGAAAAAAGTTTGTCAAAATATCCCCAAAGGTATTTGCAAACCTTTTTTCATGTTTTTACAACCAGACCATGAATAAATAATGAGTTATTAACCTTTATCCTATCCCGTTTTATGATTGGACCCGGATTGGAGCACGTGCACAGGCGTCTGCCAATCAGAAGTAGAAAGCGCGCTTCTCATTGGTCAGCCACATGTTGCATAAAATGTCAACATGTAGCCTGAAAACGACTAGCTACTCTGCCTGCGCTAGAACACAGGCAGGCTGGAGAGTGTCTCACTCTTCTTCTATATAGAGTGAGACGCTATTATGTAGCTCTCTTGCTACTATTAAACTAATTAACCCAACACTCAGTTATGCTGGGGGTACTTATGGGACGATTTTGTGCACATGACTATATTTTAAATATTTCCTTAGTTACATATTTACAACATTTAAATTAGTTACAAGGACAGTCAAGTAGTATCATAAAAAATATGTTAATAAGTAGTGTTCTAATAAAGTAGTGTATATATATATATATATATATATATATATATATATATATATATATATATATATATATATATATATATATATATATATATATATATATATATATATATATATATATATTTTTATTGTAGTGTAGTGAGAATGTTCTTGATCTCATCTTTATTCAAAAAATGCAAGACCCTTTTTGCCGAAGCGACTTAAACATTAGCCCGTCTATAAAACACGATGGCGTTAGAATACCAAAGATGCACAAGTCAGCTATTTTAACTACAAACTAACACGCAAACAAATTTCAAAAAAGTTGCTTACAATGAAAAAGCTTGACTTGGATTCGAATCAGAGACCTCTTGGACCCCGTGCGAGAACAATAGGTATCACTGGACCATCGAGGTTTAGAGTGAAGCGTCTAATAGTGGAACATGATTTCCAGTGATTTTGTAGTTTTTTCGAGTTTGCACATAGAAATTGCCATTGATTAACAAAACAGACATGTGTAGTTTTGTTTTTTTGCAGCGATTTAGCGGGTTAGCTAACTGCACAATAGCCACAAAAGATGTAATTCCAGCTGTGTGAAATCCACACTATTTGCTGATGAGAACACGTCTCTAAAAGCGCCAAACTCTTTATAAATGTAAAACTCAGTAGAGTATTAGGAAGTACAGACAGTTTTTTCACTTCTACATACGTACAATATGCGTGCATATTGAAACTCAAATTTGAGGGTTTGAAAAAACGTGTTTATTACCGACCGCGAACTCTTTAAACTTCATTTTTCAAATTTTACGGCCTACATTTTGCATCAAAGTTTGTAGCTACCCTTGTAGTTGAACATTTAAAATGCTCAAAATTGACACGTTTGTACTCTCAGTGCTACTAAACGTGACGTAGTTTTTTTTTACTTTTGTTTTGTGTTGTATCAAGAGTGTTGTATGTACATGATGTTGACTAAGATAACTCCTTTATTTATTTATTAGTGTACAGTCTTTCAAATAGATTAAAGGCAAGTAGGTATTTTAGCAAACACTAAATCAGAGTTGCATTTATCATTTTTTGTTCAGAGAAACTATAGGTATAAGTGCGCATTCAAAACTTTACATAACACCCAAAAGGAGATAACTGAAATCACAAGTACATAAGGGTAAGGGTATGGTACTCCCGTTAATGGACAGCTTGGCAGAAGTATAGATACATAAGATGCGGTGCACAGTACGGACCAAAAATGAAAATCTACCGTAATCTAGCCACTATTACCATATTTTGTCCGGTCAGCAGACCGAACACAGACACCGTAACCCGAAAAAATCCTACGCCCTAAGACGAACTCAAATCGGGTCTAGAAGCTGTTACTAACATAGCTATCAGCCGAACGGCTAACTCAATTAGCTCCGCCAACAATCAAGTTACATGACGTAACCTCATGTTGCAGCTAAGAGGCTGCTACGATCTGATTGGCTGATGGGCGCATTCTATATTGTACATACTCTTGCTGAAATTGAGAAATCGATCACTAGCTCGCTGATCACCCTGATTTGCAAACTTGGAATCTCAAGTTTATACGTAACATTGTCACTGTATGAAGTCCAAACGCTAACAGACAAACAAACAATCAATTACAGGCATGACTGCAGGTATATGTTAGTATAATCAATTACAGGCATGACTGCAGGTATATGTTAGTATAATCGTCGTAAATTACTGTTTAATAAAATTTCTAAGCAAATTTAATCAATGCACTACTACCATAGAAGCACATAGGGGGGGTTGGCTGGGTATCCACCCCCCCCCCCCCCCCCTTGAGGGGGGTCGGCACCCCCCCCCCCCCTCAACCCCCCATCCCCCCTCTGATGGCCAAGAAAGTGCCCCGAAAATGCGTAAAAAGTTGAAAAATTGCAAAAAATTTTCGCCTGCGGCGAAAAAAGTATCTCAAAAATGAGTTGAAAATCGAAAAATTCTGAAAAATTTTCGACTGTCGCCGAAAAATGGTCAGAACTAGGGACCACCCCCCTTTCCGCCAGGGGTCGGGCACCCCCCCCTCGCCGATTCACCCCGTGCATCTCTGACTACTACTCTTGGTGGTCTAAGTCTGATCCAGTTCATTAGTTTATTTTTTTCAACCCATACGTCCATCGCCCAGGGCCCTGTTTTATAAACAGTGAATCGCTATTCACTAGTAAGTAGTAAACACTGATGCAACATAGAAAATGGAGTATAACTTAGCGTTTACAAAATATTTCTGCTAAATTTTAATTAATGCTTAATTTTATGGAAATTTTGTTGACAGGTTGTCCATATGTTGCATAACGTGTGGTAAAAATGTCAAAAAAGTCGCGTTATCCAGTGAAAAATATAGCAAACTTGAAGTCATTCATTAGTCGTAAATACATTATTAGTGAATTTTTTCAAAACACTAGGATTTACTAATATTTGGGACTAATAAATGACTTTGACTTAGCTATACTTTTGACTGCATCAAGCTAACGTTACAAATTTTTACCCACACATTATCTAACATATTAGCATTATGTTGTGAAAGTTTCCTACAGAAAAGTTTTGTAAACCCATTATAACTCATTTTCTAGCTTACATCAGTGTTACTAATGAATCGTAACCGATCTTTTATGAAACCGGACCCTGGCCTATATTTATTTATTTGATAGTAGTTGTTGTTTCAGGAGTGCAGTTTCCAGCCGAACCACAAAGTGCTCCTGCAGGCCAAACAGTTCCAGGCGGCGTTGGCTCAGCAGGACCGACTCAGGTTCCAGATGGAGAGACTCAGGGCCATCAGCGACGGAAAGAAATTGCAAAAAATGGTGCGCGCCAATACACTCATCTGTTAGACTTAAACGGTTAAAATTTACGTTTGAGAAATTTTTGAACGGTTAAAAATTACGTTTGAGAAATTTCAAACTTATGAAACCAATTTTTTACGTATATATTATAGATATGAGGCTGCTTTATATGGTTCGGCCGTCCATAACTTTTTTCACTTGACTGTTCAGTTACCGTAATGGGTTGTTGAGTTTTCATTGTCTAGCTTGATACCCATATTTACTTCTGCTCAGGAGAATTTCCCCAACATTTTGTCTTAAAGTAGGTACAAGTAGACTTTCTGTTGTTAAGTCACCTATGTATTCGTTTGCAATTTCTCTTTTCTGTTTCAGCTGGACCACGGCGGGAAAACGGAAGAAGAAAAAAATTTAATAAATAGACGCCTAAAAGAGCTTGCCGCACAAACCGGTATGTGTTTTGTGATAACCGGTTATTGAAAAAAGGGGTTTTATAACTCAAAGAAAGCATTGAAGAATTAGAAATTAACAAATATGGCTGAATAGTTTGTTTTTGATAGATTATGTATATATTTGGACTAAAATCTTACCAAAAAATGCTGGATCCCGAAAAAGAAATACGCGATTTTATTACGAAAAGAACGAACCTCGAGTATCAGAATACAACATATAGTCAAAAAAATCACTCCACCTGTTTTGTCTCAGGGTTCAGCACTTTCTGGTCAGATTTTGGATATTCAACATGACCACCATGGCTTTATTTATATTATTACATATTGTCAAGAGTACATATGTAATAGCGTCTGACTGAAAAGGCACTATTGTGTACTCTTGATATTATTAATGCTATATGAACTGAATGGAGTTCTACCCATTAGTCTGCACAGTCAATCTAATCCAGATATCTCATGCAGTTATTACAGCCAAGTTAATCCAATCAGGTTGATCTGATACAGTTGTTATATTTTTCTGAGGTTTCCGAGGCATACATACCAAATTACGCGACAGCTAGTCAAAGTTTACTGTCAACTTTTCTGGAAATGGTAAAGCATACTTACATATGTATATTTTGTTTTATGTACGTTAGTGTTTGTTTTTGCTGCAGAAAGCAATGAAAATTCCCCTGTCATAATCAGTGACGTTCACATATCACAAGAGCAATCGAAATATCTCGGTAAGAGTTTTCACAGCTAGAACTTTAGACAAAGATTCACCGAAGCTGTTTCATTTTAACGCAGTCTAGCAGAACGAGTCACAGCTACTTTGCAGTTTTTCAAAATTCTAATTGCCTACTTTGCGTTAGTAACGAGGAATTTAGAAGCTGTGCTAACTGCGCATACCTTTTGCTCGAGTTTATATTCCCCGGGTCGATCGACTTTTGCGCAATACCTACGTCATAGCTGTAAGTCTCGTGAGCTTCGCTGCACGTGAGGGGGGGTTGCTAGGTTGAAGACTTTATTTCCGCAGCTATTCTACGCTTAATAACAATCAATAACCTGCTTTTTTGCCGCAGCTGATGCTTGGGAACATATAACGCTTCCTAGAAACTAGACGTTTTCAGCCCTTATAAGCCAACAAACAGCGAAAAATTGGCGAATTTTTGGCTGCCTTATTTTTTTGGCGACTCCTGCCCGGCTTGATTCATTAGTGCCACGCGTTTGGCCAACAGACAGCAGCGAAAAATTTATTTCCTCGGAAACTCTTGGTTGGCTCCGACTGGCTTGACTTTGTTGTGGTGATTTAAGGAGTGGACAATCCCAGACAACGACCCAAATCTGGACCGCCTTGCACAGGTCAGCACTCGGCCATTGTTGAACAACTAGATTAGATGGATTCAGTATCTTAATTTAAGCCTTCACTTTGGATTAGATTGAATTCAAGCTGATCAATAAACCTGCTAATAATTGTCGTAGTATGTAGCTATGTAATTGGATTATTTAAAATTTGTTAAGTGTCAAGTAAAAAATGTTACGTAATTTGCGCCTATTAACCTAACGTAAATGTAACCAGCTAAGCCTACTCATAATTATTTGGGTGCCTATGTAGCAAGTATTTTAAATTCTGTAAATCAAGTAAATTTTATATATAAAATTTTTCTTAAGTAAAATGCCAGTAGCAATAAAAGAGCCAGTTTTGTTGATGTGAGGGATGGTTTTTTGGGCGGTGGGTAGTACTAAGGATGTTTTCAGTTAACTGGTAACTGATCCCTTTTCAGTTAAAGTTTAGCAGTTACAGTTAACTGATAATAACTGACAACTGAACTGCTCTGAATTTCCAAAGCAGTTAAAAACTGATAACTGAACTGCACAATGTTCAGAAGCAGTTAACTTAACTATAACTGAACTGCTTCGATCGTGAAAAACTGACTGAACTCAGTTAACTGATTCTATTTTCAGTTATAAGCAATAACTGAAAATAATTTTCAGTTAAGCGTAGAAACTGTTTTTGATTTTCAATTTTCAAGCATAACTGAAAAGCGACTATTCAGTTCAGCTGTGAGAACATTTCAAAAATCAATAAATCCCACTATTTTTCGTGCGTATTTGTATATTTACTGACATGTTTGTATATTTACTCACGCGCATACAAATATTGTTTCTGTACACGCTAACATTTTCGATCAAGCCTAAAAGTCAATTGATTATTGGCTGTCGGCCAAGAACGAAACACTAAAGTCCTCCTGCCATTAGCTTTCGGTTTCTAGTGTCCAATTTTCACCCTCGCTTATCAGTTTCCGAGGAAGTGTGCAGCGATTTTTAAACCTTTGCGGCTCGGATTCACTGGCAGCCACATAAAACTAGGTGGTGAACGCTTAAAAAGAAGCAATATTATCCAATAATCTATCAAGTTTTATCATTGTTTTGCGAGGATTTTGGTTTTAAAATTTAAAGAAATTGTATCGTACAACTACATATGTGTAGGTATTAATGCGTGCTACATTATATACCAATCAAATTTACTTTCAAACTTACTCTGGATTCAAAGCGGAGTCGAAGTCTTTTAACTCCGAAGTCACAGTATAGATGGTGTATGCTTTGACTTCGAAATCAAGCGACTACGAGTTCGCTATTACACCGGAGGCTGTAGTAAGCATTTTGGTTGTACTGTCCTAACAGAAATTTAGTAGACGCAGTAACTGTGTTGAAATGAAATCAAATCTACTTATGAATGTCAGAATAGCTGAACAAGAAATTAGCATTTTTAGAGAAATAACTGAAAATATTTTCAGTTAAAGTTATCAGTTACAGTTAAGTTAACTTAACTGTAACTGAACTGATTTAATTTTGGCGAAATTAACTGATAACTGAACTGATTTAATCTTCAGGTAATCAGTTAACTGATTAACTGAACTGATTAAGATTTCAATAACTGAAAACATCCCTAGGTAGTACTATCAGATGCTCTGTTGAATTTTAAATATCTCTAGTACAAGTTAGTAAGTTGTTTTGCTCAGTTTGTTGTTTGTTATTAGTTAGTACCTTATTTAGACACTCATATTACCTTATTCAAACAGTTATACCATTCATAAATCATCTTATATTGCCGTCCTAGTTTTCTTAATTCCTTGTTATAACCAGCAATCTAGCGCTATGGTCAAGTCATAATATTCTAGTGGCTTATTCAAAAGCAAAAGTTAGGCTCATTTATTTGTTTTTTCAGGTTCGAACAAGTTGATCACCGGGCCCCGTCACGCTAGGGACTATTTTGCTCACATGGACGCCAAAACAGCTACAGGGTATGTTTAGGCTCGATTCATACCTACTTGCAGCCGTATGTTCATATAGCCACAATCGCGCCACGCCACAATCCGATCTTATGCACGATTAGTGGTTTGTAATTTTGCCGGCTATGTATACAGACATACGGGTATAAGTGTGAACGGGTATCGAGCCTTAGAAGTCCGAACAATATAAATAGTATATAAATGAGAAAATAGCCAATTCTATCTGCAAGTAGCATTTTTATCGTAAATCATGAGAATGTGCTTTGAAGATGTGAAGGTGGTAATTTATGTTAACTTGAAACTGTTTCAGAATAAAGGGACGGCCTGCCTCCATGCGTAATCCCAACAGCATCAAAGAAGCCCTTCTGAGATGGTGCCAGGCCAGGACCAGAGGGTATCCTGTAAGTCACCAGAACCAGTTTCATTAATAGTTACTGTTTTATAACTTTTGATACTTTGTGATGAAACCGACCTTACACAAGCTGACCGCTCACACCTTAGCATGAGTCCATAAACCGAAACATAGTCCTGCCAACATACTTCAGAATTCGGCTGTCCTACAGTTCCAACTTTTCTATAGCGGCATTGTCACAATTCACAAAGAGCCAATTCCTATACCGGATTAAACGAACTGGAGTTATTTCAGTCCGAGGTTTTGGAATGGCAAATCGGGTTAAACGTAGTAAACAAGTTAAAATAAGTCAGCGGCTTAATTTTAGTCTTTAAGTTGATTTAATCCGGAGGTTTTGGACAGGCATTTTTCCGCATAATTTTTAAACCGTTTAGTCCGACTGTAATTAACCCTTTAATCCGGAAATAGAATAGGCCCAAAAATATTTATTAAGCTGTGATCTGTTTGGCCGTAGTAGGTTTATTAAGCTGTGCTCTGATTGGCTGTTGATTAGCTGTAGTGTTTCCTCAAGCTGTGCTGTGATTGGCTGTAGTGTTTCCTTAAGCTGTGCTGTGATTGGCTGTAGTGTTTCCTCAAGCTGTGCTGTGATTGGCTGTAGTGTTTCTTCAAGCTGTGCTGTGATTGGCTGTAGTGTTTCCTCAAGCTGTAATGTGATTGGCTGTAGTGTTTCCTCAAGCTGTGCTGTGATTGGCTGTAGTGTTTCCTCAAGCTGTGCTGTGATTGGCTGTAGTGTTTCCTCAAGCTGTGCTGTGATTGGCTGTAGTGTTTCCTCAAGCTGTGCTGTGATTGGCTGTAGTGTTTCCTCAAGCTGTGCTGTGATTGGCTGTTTCGTTTCAGCACGTGAACATCACCAACTTCTCCTCCTCCTGGGCGGACGGCATGGCATTCTGCGCCCTCATTCATCACTTTTTGCCCGATGCCTTCGATTTCAACAAATTGGATCCAAAAAACCGAAAGGGCAATTTCGCGCTCGCTTTTAAAGTTGCCGAGTAAGTTTCACAGCATCATGTTGCCACTTGCCAGAGTTTATAACTAATAGGTAACTATGTTAAGAGTACATACATAATGGGATGAGTATGAGTGACAATGTTCCCAGTGGCTAGCTTGAGAACGCGGTAGATGAGTTGCACTTTTGCGACCGAAAGAGGATCCAAATAGCCAGATGAAAACGTTCCCAAAAAGGTATTACATACTACTGTAGGCCCCTCTTATACTAAGCAACCATAACAAACCTGAATCAAGTCATAGCACTATGCCCGTATGCTAATTTGCATATTTTTGTCTATTTCATTTGAAAGAAAGAGGAGGCCCCGATTTAGACAGAAATGGGGGCGTCGGGAATCGAACCCGGACCGCTCTCGCCGGCGACAAGAGTGCTAACCATACATGGGCGTGGGGGTTGCTCTCCCCGGGTTTTTGCGACAAGAGTTGGTGGTGCTAACCACTGCACCACATAACCGAAGTCTCATAGGGCCTATTTCTCATTTGCAACTTTTCAGGGAGAAGGGAGATATATGTCCGTTGTTGGATGTAGAAGACATGCTGATTATGGGAGACCGACCGGATTGGAAGTGCGTGTTCACCTACGTCCAGAGCATCTACAAACGATTTAAAGACGAATGAATCTTGCCATTACCTACGCAGACTGCCAATATTCGGAACTAAATTCGGAGCTATATTTATCAACAATGCCAACATATTTGTTTTTGGTTGTTTTTGTAACATTTTTGTTGCGATTTTGTGAGACTATTTATGTTTTCTTGTAAATAGTAAGAAAGTGAGTGTCAACCAAACCAAATCGGAAAAATTTAGTTGGTCTGTTTTTGTGCATCTGCATTTCTGTGTCCTTCCAGTAATCACAATTTTTAGAATCTGATAGTTTCGGCATAACGAACTTCAGCTAAAAATTACATTTTGGTTGGGATTGTGAGTTAGTAAGGTACGATGCGATATGGCACGGTATACAGTACCTATGCTATGTTAGGTATGGTACGGTACGGTACATATGTTAATAAGATAACTAATGATTGAAGTTTTCTAAGTTTTTCACGATCTATTACCAGATGTAATGTTTATATGTATTATAGTAATATATTACTTAATCTACACCAAATGCTGGAGTATGGTTTTTAAACCGTCACATCAAGACTTACCTACATAATTGTGAAAACAATATAGGTATGTATATAAATGCAGGTGGTTCAGCTTATGGTGCAGATTTTGAACCAGTTTGTTAGCTACATATTATTCTTAAATATTTTTGTCTTTACTTGCTGTCAGGACTAAAGTGCTTCTGTGCGGTGGTATGTTTTGCAGTTTTTTCTGCAAACTCGTATGCATAACGCAAATTACCCAATCAGTTTTACCAAGAGTACATAATAGGACTGTATTATGTACTCTTGGTTTTACTCATAGCAGTTTTGTTTCGACAATCTTTTAAAGTTTCACTAAAAAACTTAGTTTCTAAATCCTTCTAGGTTCGATTCATACTAGCATCCGCATTCCGCATATCCGCCTAGCAAGACGAAATTAGGAATATTCGCTAAATTCTCAGTGCTTTTATCAGCGGCGCAATTTTTTTCTCTTCTTAGGCCCGGTTCATACTTGTCCCTTTCCCCATCGATTTTGTCCGCAAGCAATTCCAAGTAAATTGCCAGGCCAAATGAGCCAACTTTTCGCAAAGATAAAGTTGGGGTCACTTGCAGATTGTATGCAGAAAATTAGCCGAAACGCTTGTGTCAATTTTTTACAGCTGCTGACCAAAATTTGTCCTTGTCCCTGTGTCCTTAAGTTTTTTACTTCACAGGTTTATGTTATCAGTTTCCATTTTGTAAGCTTCTTTTTGCCTTGATAATTTATTTGTTGTACTTTTAATGGGTTTCCACTGAAAAAATAGGAGTCGATTTGAGCAAGAGTGCATTTAGATTAATTTATTCCATATTTCTTATTTCTCTGGGTTTGAAAGCAGGCTCAAAGTTTCCTTACAGCTTTGTATGAAAGTTAACAAAAACTGTTCCGCGTGTTACGGTCCTGTTCATTTCTGTGACTAAACTGTAGTTTATTTTATTTTGGCAGACTTAGTTAATTAATTATACAGACAGACAGACTAAATTAGTTATAAATCTAAGTGAAATTCTTTTTTTTAATTCTAGCTTCAGAAACAGAATTCTCATAATATTGTCACATGTCTGAAAATTTTTTTGTGTTGAATTAATTAAATGCTATTGATAATAAATTTTTGGATACATTCGTTAGTCACGCTATTATTTCTGTAAATAATTTGTTTTATTAATAAATCACCCAATTTATGAAGTTATATTAATGTAAACTTAAATTATATAGTTTAATTTATAGCAAAAACACGACTAATATGTGTTTATGGACAAAATTACATTTAGGCCCTACCTAATGCCTAAAGTTGGTCAACGTCGAACATATTTTGCTTAATAACTTGATCTCAATATTTACCTACAAGCATTAGCCCTACAAACTTAAAGCTATCAAATGAACTTGACTATATATATATATCCCATTAAGTTCCCTTTTCAAAGCCATTTGTGGTTTCTTAATCAGTTATGTATGTTTATGTTAGTAGGATCAAGAGTACATAATAGGATGAGTTAAGTTTGACAGTTAGATAGGATTAGGATTCTGGTTTTGTAGCAAGTAGGCAATGGTCAAACCAAGAAAAATCGTAAATTGATTGTAAACCGAAGAATTAAGAAAATGTCACTTTTTGATTGTGATCCTAAGTAAACCTGAACCTGGGAATGGACCGTGTACATACTACATACATGCGCATAGGACTGTGTATGTACTACGCAGTACGTACACGCTAAGCTACCTATATATCAAAGTGTAAATGTGAAGTAACCACGTTACTGTTTCTACGGATATTAATCGTGTAACCGTCTACACTGTTACTATTAACGGATAACAGCAGTAACCGTTAGTTAGCGTGTAACACAGGGTTAGCACTTAGCAGCCTTTACAATTAACCGTGTAAACGAACAGTGATTTTGAAACCGTCCGTGACCAGTAAAAGTTGGTGGTTACTAAAACCCGGCCCGGCCCGGCCCGGTCCGTGGATTACCTAAAACCCAGCCCTATGTTAACTTTCGTCTTTCTGGGCCGGAAAATGACTAAAACCCGGCCCGGGCCTTATTTTGACTAAAACCCGGCCCAAGCTTTCTGCTGTGTTTGCCCGGGCCGGAAAATGACTAAAACCCGGCCTGGGCCATATTTCGACTAAAACCCGGCCCAAGGTTTCGCCTTGGTTTTTCCGGGCCGGAAAATGACTAAAACCGGCCTGGGCCATAGTTTGACTAAAACCCGGCCCAAGGTTTCGCCTGTTTTTGTCCGGGCCGGAAAATGACTAAAACCCGGCCCGGGCCATATTTTGACTAAAACCCGACCCAAGCTTTCTGCTGTGTTTGCCCGGGCCGGAAAATAACTAAAAACCGGCCCGGGCCATACCTATTTTGACTAAAACCCGGCCCAAGGTTTCGCATGTGTTTGTCCGGGCCGGAAAATGACTAAAACCCGGCCCGGGCCATATTTTGACTAAAACGCGGCCCAAGCTAGCTCCTGTGTTTGTCCAGGCCGTAAAATGATATTACCAAAATTAATTTTAATTAAATTAATTAAATTAATACTACAATTTGGAGACATTGCTTTGACTTAACACGATTGCGAAGAGTTGGCAATGGTGGGTGACTTAATGATCGACATATAAACGCTTCACAATGGCTTATTTGCAATCAGTATATATGTGACTGGATTACAAGACACCATTTTGGGCGATACCGCTAGTGGTCTTGATCAGCTTACAGAAACTGTTGCACAAATTACATCATGCTTGGGGTACTCACTGGATCGTTCAACTAGTAGTGAAAGCAAAGTTAAGATTTATGATTCTTTGTTGCCATCTGAGCTGGCTCCAAGAATCCGTCAAGATGTCAGTACCGTTATTTTAATATTGGGATTTCATTTTTAATAAACTATTAATATAAATAGGGACCCTGAAATATTTTTGCGCGGCCGCCTCAGCGTCAGCGGCCGTGCATACTAATTTCAGTCAATGCACTGAAACTAAAAATGCATGTTAATCATGCGAAGTTTCAGTGCATTAAACTGAAGCCTGCTGCACTGACAAGTGCAGCTACCACATACTTTCTTTGTGCACTTTGTGTGTTCGTATGGTGTGTGTGTGTCCGTGCGTGTGTTGATGCGTAGCACAGGTTGACTATCGATATTGATTGTCGATAGCAAAATTTACACACGATCCAGTGATTGATTTAACAGTGCTCTATTGATTATTACTGATTTTATTGCAAATTTTAGACGGCTTGGGCACATTTACATGTTTACACATTTTGACCAAACGTATCATGTATTACAACTGCTTAAGACTGACTGCGTTCCTAAGCAATGAATTTTTTCAAGCAAGTGCGACAAAAAACTATCGTTATGCTTACTTTTTTACCCAATCCCAACTATTTATATTTAGTCAGATTGTTAAATATTTTTATTAAAATAATGTATGGTATTGAATAAACTATGTGGCCAAAGCGCGTCGTCTTAGTGTACAGTAAACTTTTATTTGCAGTTTTGTGACAAAAATTATATGGGAGTTTTCGAGTTCACTCAAGACTTTAGAATTAGCAGCTGATCCATTATCTGCAAGATGCGTTCATACATAGCCTATCTTCATTATTGAATACCAAATATTCAGAGCATCTAGAATGCTAGTCATATGCCATATATAGTCACCTCAATAACCATGAAAAAAATAGTGTGCCAGATTGATTTGATAATTTTTTTACTATTAGATTGACGCGATCTAGAAAACAAATTGGTGCAATGCGTTTTATTTTCAAATGTTCGTGCCAAACATTTTACTGTAAAAATAGATCAGTACCACAGTAATCAAATTCCTAGCCAAAATTTAGATAGTAGGACGATACACCTAGTGTTGGACACAGGCCGGGTGGGGCAAAGGTAATGCACCACGGGCATTTAGAGATCTCTTAGGTACTTCACTTTACTTTACAACAAAACACGTTAAGATAATAATTGAGTTTGGGC
>JASANF010012403.1:0-10919 GCA_030248245.1 Trissonchulus sp. WLG1_4 | reverse complement strand
TACAGTCCTGGCCTCAAATTGTGTCCCTTTACTCTTAGTTGACACGAAGTCTACTCCAAATTCACTCGCAGTTGCAATTAATAGCTTAGCCAGAAAACTTGGAGTTGTCCGAGACAAGTTTGGCGACCTCTGTTGACCTTCTGACCTGCACATATGCGAAAATACGTAGCATTAGAACCAAGCAAGCCAGCGGGCACACATTTACGTGTGTGTTAAAACTAGTGACCTTAAAGTAACTTCTGTCTAAACTTTTTCCACTCGATACTCGCACGAACACTCGAAGCCACTCGCACACGCACGCACGAAGTACACTATTTGAGGCCAGGACTGTAGATAAATGTTTTTGTCCCTGTGCTTAGGAGTTAGGACCATACATGTAACGGGGTCAAAGTTTTAGGGGGCCTCTCCAGCTAAATTTTGGGGACCCCCCCTGATCGACCAAAAATACCCTAAATTTAGCAAAATTCTGCGATTCCAAAAAAGTGCAATTTTTACTAAGTTTTGCCCAAATTTTCGGGACCCTCTCCCCGTTCCTCAATTTTGTGGATGTCCCCCATTCCTCCCTCATACCTGTATGCTTAGGACAGGTTGATCATACTCTTTAAGAAAAAAGGAACAAAGTAACATAACTCTTACAAAGGAACAATCCTTTTTACCCTCAAACTTCATTGGCTCCACTGGCTAGTGGCTACTACCATGAATCACATGAAATCATATGAATCACAGGAAACTAAGTAATGAAACATGTAGGTTTTGCTCACAAAATGCTTAAAAACGCAAAAATTACTGTATAACACACAGTAATCACAAACGCAAACAAACTAGTGCTACTTTTTCACTAGGGGGCATACAAGTCCGACATTGGCTGTTCTAAGGGTCACGTGTAAGATCTGCCTCTCTTTGATTCGCTGATTTGCTTAAGACAGTGACAAACTAGAGCAGGTTTCAACATTGCTCACAGACACATAAAATCAGTTTTAGTAAAAAACTTGACTTACATATGTTCGCCTGAAACTGCTCTATCAAAGTTACTAAAGTTATCACCAGTGTGACTATTTTCAAGTATCGTTCACCAATCATAATGGTCTTGCGCTCAAAAGGTGGAGTTTTTAATGCTTTAGCCAATGAAATACAAGCACGTGACAAAGACCATGCCAGGAGATTGGACAAGAGCGAAAATCAAATCAATGTGGCGACCCTTATTGTGGCAGCCCCTTGTAGGCAGCTTTACACATGTCCGTGCCGGTAAATAGGGTCCAGGGTAACAGGTACACAAAAATAAGTCCCGGATTCTAGTTTAGCACCTCAAAATACCCCTGGGTGCGAGATTTTACCTCAAAACGTGGCGGCAGAGCATCTCCGGGTCATTTTTTAGGTTGTACGAAACGTGAGGGGGGGTCCCCCCCACATTTGAGGGTATACCCTCATTTGCGGGGGGTTCCCCCCCACGTTTGAGACCTATGGTCTGATTTGTGGGGGGGGGGGGTCCCCCCCACAGTTGAGGGCTATGCCTTCATTCGTGTAGGGGGGTACCCCCCCACAGTTGTGGCCTTTTTCGGGAGATAATGGTCGCAGCATGTCCGCGCTGCTAGGCCACAAACGAGTACAGTGTCACACTCTTGTGATTATGTACTCTTGCTATTAGGTTTGAATATATGACTTGCGAGCAGGGTTTTTTTCAAAATCGGCACTGTGTAATTGTGTAAATTAAAAATTTGCTGTGTAAATTAAGGGTATGTTGTGTAAATTTTTGAAAGTGTGTATTTTGGCATTTTTTAGGTAAAAATTTACCGTTTTTGCACGTGAAATGTCATATTTCGACTTTGAGACTCGAACTACATACAAAAATAAAAAATGAAATAATTGAAAATTTTTGGGTTTTTGTCAGTTCAAGTATCCGAAACGTCAGGACAAGCCCCCCCCCCCTAAAAATTCGAAAAATCTGAGATAACCCCCCATCCCCAGGCCGAAACCCCGTGTACATGTGTGGTTTACACAGATAGATAGTTGTTTTATCAGCCAGATTCTACACATTATTATAAAAATGCCCTTCACAGAAGGGCATCAATGTTAGTAGAATAGGAAAGCGGAAAAATGCTAATATGCTTGTTAAACACCCGGGACAAGTTTTGCCGCCGAATAGGAAAACGCAGCTTGTTAAATGAAGCGGACAAGAGTTGTGTCAGAAGAGGAAAACGCAGCTTTTTAAATGAAACGGACAAGACTTGCGTCAGAATAGCAATCGCCCTGCGACATGTCAGTGCTTTCTGCACCCTATTCGCGCGAAAAACTAGGAAAAGCATTCTTGACGCTTACTATCACCAAGAGTACATAATAGGAAGAGTATGACACTCTTCCTATTATGCCTACGGGCGTGCGTCCAATGCGCAGCGCGAAATAGCCCGTTTATGTACGGTTTTGAGGGGGGGGTACCCCCCCCTCAACTGAAGACCCCGTGCTCAACTGAGGGGGGGGGGTACCCCCCCCCTCAACTCCTCACCCCGTATACCGTTGTGGGGGGGGGGGTACCCCCCCTCATTTCAAGACACTGACAAGGACTTTTGTTGATGTGCTGAACTGAGGGGGGGGGGGTACCCCCCCTCAACTTGAAGACGGGGTACTGAACTGAGGGGGGGGGGGGTAGCGCAAAGACTTTGTCAGTGTCTTGAAATGAGGGGGGGGGGGGGGGTCCCCCCCCTCAACTGACGTCGGGGGGCTGAGTTGGGGGGGGGGGGTACCCCCCCTCAGTTGAGCACGGGGTATCGAACTGAGTAGGGGGTACCCCCCCTCAGTTGAGTACGGGGTCTTCAGTTGAGGGGGGGGTACCCCCCCCCCTCAAAACCGTACATAAAAGGCCTATTTCGCGCTGCGCATTGGACGCGCGCTGCTAGGCATAATAGGAAGAGTGTCATACTCTTCCTATTATGTACTCTTGCTATCACATATTCACATGTCAGGACTTGTAGTGTAAAGTAGAAATACAGTTACTTAATTTAAATTTCTTCACATATTACATACATATACGAATGACATATTTTAAATAAACATTTCACAGAGTGTACATACTAATATTCAACACGAAGCTTAGTCTACTTAAATGTTTATGATGATTAAACACATGTACGTATAACGTATGTGTAAAAATCAAAACGAATGACCGCTATGACCGATTAATGATTCTTGTGAATGTACGACTCATTACAGGAATGTTTATTCCGGTCATGGCTTGCCTTTGTAAAAAACATCAAGAACCAGCTATGTATACTATACTTTTCCGGCAACAGAGCAGCTCATGATAATGGCTGATTAGTTCGCGCGAATAGGGTGCAGAAAGCACTGACGTGTCGCAGGGCGATTGCTATTCTGACGCAAGTCTTGTCCGTTTCATTTAAAAAGCTGCGTTTTCCTATTCTGACACAACTCTTTTCCGCTTCATTTAACAAGCTGCGTTTTCCTATTCGGCGGCAAAACTTGTCCCGGGTGTTTAACAAGCATATTAGCATTTTTCCGCTTTCCTATTCTACTAACATTGCTGCCCTTCTGTGAAGGGCATTTTTATAATAATCCTATCCATTTTTCCGCTTGAGAGATTCAGCTTCAAATCATGAAAATGTTTTCACCGGTATCACAGGGGGGGGGGGGTTTGCACAAGTTCTGGTTATTACGTAAATCTGGCAACAAAACAAATAGCACGCTGTAATGCACAGTAAATATATGGGTTTATATTCGAATACAAGACGACAGGAGTGGCTTTATATTCAAATACAAGACGACAGGAGTCCATCTATAACTGTTTTGGCTACACTGCTAATTTTTTAGAAGAAAACAATTGTTTTTCCTCACAACAACGTTATATTCACGTTCAGCACCTCAAATTACCCTTTTTCACAGTTTTTCAACAAAACTAAGAAAATTCAAAAATTTGGTCAGTTTGACATTCTGGCACGTTTGACATTCTGGCACAAGATTGCCTAGGTGGAACAGTTCTTACGACGCAGACCAAACAGTATCAACTGACACGCCTGGCCTATATATCAAGTTGCAATAGAAAAACAGAACAAGCCGTTATCCCTTAAAGCGTTATACATTGATGAAATCATGAAAAATTATCTTTTCAACGGTATCACAGGGTGGTACACCAGTTCTGGCTACAACGCTATAAATGCGGCAACAAAACAAATAACACGATGCAATGCACAGTATATGGGCTAATATTCGAATACAAGACGACAGGCCTTTATCTGTAACCGTTTTGGCTGTACTGCCTACATATTTCCTATGTATAGTACACACAACCGTACTTGACCACTGAGCACTATTTTGGAAGAAAATACTAATTTTTTGTCAAAATAACGTTATATTCGCGTTCAGCACCTCAAATTACCCCTTTTCGCAGTTTTTTGACAAAACTGAAAAAATTCAAAAATTTGGGCAAATTGACCATTTTGGCACTTTGCCAGAGCTACGAAAGTGCACCAGTGCACACCACGCGTACCAAACAATATCAACTGACACCCCGCGACTATGTATTAAGATGCACTAGAAATACAGAACGAGAAGTTATCCATAAACGCGTTATACATTGAGAAAATAATGAAATATCATCTTTTTAACGGTATCACAGGGGGTGTACCAGTTCTGGCTACTACGTAAACCTGACAACAAATCCAATACCACGCTGTAATGCACAATGTATGGCTTTATATTCGAATACAAGACGACAGGCCTCCATCTATTACCGTTTTGGCTACACTGCCAACATATTTACTGTCTAGTACACACAACCGTAGTTGACAAATGAGCACTATTTTGGATGAAAACAATAGTTTTTCGTCAAAATAACGTTATATTCCCGTTCAGCACCTCAAATTAACCTTTTCCACAGTTTTTCAACAAAAATGACAAAATTCAAAAATTTGGTCAAATTGACCATTTTGGCACTTTGCCAGGGTTGCCAAATTGGAACAGCGCACATGACGCGGACCAAACAATATCCACGGACACCCCTGCGCCTGTATATTAAGATGCACTAGAAATACAGACCGAGCGGTTATCCATAAAAGCGTTATACGTTGACAAAGTCATGAAAAACCATGTTTCCAAGGGTGTCAGAGGGGGGTGCACCAGTTCTGGCTACTAGGTAAATCTGAGAGCAAAACTAATATCACACTGAAATGCACAGTATATGGGTTTATATTCGCATACAAAACGACAGG
This sequence comes from Trissonchulus sp. WLG1_4, assembly GCA_030248245.1. Taxonomy (NCBI): domain Eukaryota; kingdom Metazoa; phylum Nematoda; class Enoplea; order Enoplida; family Ironidae; genus Trissonchulus; species Trissonchulus sp. WLG1_4. The sequence goes on along the minus strand of JASANF010012403.1, from coordinate 5,703 downwards.
CCTCCATCTATAACGGTTTTGGCTGTACTGCCCATGGGTAGCCTAACCCCCTAATACATGTAAAATACCTTCCGGACCCCCTCCCTAGGCCTACAGTGACACGATCGACTCCAAAAGGGGAGACGCACTACAACCCTACTACACTACCATGCATACAAGAGATCAGACTTGGGCTGTTTCCGTGACTTCTCAAAAGCTGGCGCCATTGAATTTTTGACTTTGCCATTTTTCGAGGCCCAAAAAAGGGCATTCCCCCCTTCTAGCAGAGCCAAAACGGCAAAAGCTTAGAATAAAATCTTTATGATGACACTATTGCCGACCACAACAAATGTAAAAAACATAAAAAAGTACCTCGCCAATAAGGATTTCTTGAGTTATGGCGCCGGGAAAAAAAAGACGGAAAAATCCGAGTTTGCGGGAGGCGATTTTTCATATCTCGAGTAATACCCAACCGATTTGCCTGAAATTTCGCCAGCATGTACCCCTCCCCCAGGCACGTGCACACACCAAATAAAAACCAGTTTGCTTGCATAAATTTTTAGTTATTAAAAAATTAATTTTGAAATTCTGCAATGTGGAGTGTCGTTCCTATTCTAGGGTTAGGCGCTATCGCGCCTACCCTGATTTTTTTTCAAATCCGGGTGTAAAACCGGCCCGTGGGCTTTTGAAGCAGTTTAACCCTTTAATGCCCAGAGTATCACTGGCTAAACAGTCTCATTCTGACACCTTCTAGTTTTCTGGACATTGCTCGAGCTACGTGCGTCGTAGAGACATCGCGAAACCACCATTCGATAGAGAAATGAACGGTGAACAAAACATAATCAGCCGATTAAGGGTCTAGGACGCACCGTTTTTGAGGTATAAGAGAAGAGAATTTGTAAAAATTTGCGCCATCGCTCAGGCATAATATGTACCGCACCCTAGAGTATCAACACAGCAACTGTGCGCCTGCCATAGTTGAATGCTAGAAGTAAACTACGTCATTCGCTGTATCTGATGCACAAAAAGCAGACGGCCGGAGTTGCATTCGAATTTCATAACGTGGGCGTAAAAAAGTACTACTTTTGCCATGAAAAAACTCAAATTTGCACATTGCTTAATTAAGCATAGGCTTCGCTTGGTGGCAATAAGAGTAAAAATTGTCGGCCCAGTGCGAAGACCTGCAATTCCCTTAAAAACAGTTTAAAGATAATGTGGCTGGAATACACTAGTCAAGTTGCATAGCCCCAGTCCCAGGTATAGTCCATCATGTGGTATCTCCCATGATCCTTTGGGCATGAAAGGGTTAAAGTATTACAAGAAATCGCACAGATAAGCTCACGATGGGTGTTTTCACTTTCAACTTTCAAGTGCATAAAAAAGAATACGAAAATAAAAACCACAAGCCGTTTATGAGCAGAAACTGAAGAGTTTTTGTTTTTCGGTCAAAAATTAGACTTAATTTTATTAACACAAAGAGGTCACAGGCCGCAATCGCCACTTCGCGAATTTTTGTAATTTTTACAACTTAAATAGGCCGTTTCATCAACTTTTGGGGAAAAATGGGGCTGTGTAAATCAGTGTGTACTTTTATTTTCTGTTGTGTAAATTAGGCGGCCGATTTGTAAATACACCCTATTTTACACAAAAAACCCTGCTTGCGAGTTACTTAACTTTAAAAAATTTGAGATATATACTTTGAAACGTGGAAAAATAGCGATTAAGTTTGAAAAGTGACTATTAGGTTTGAATATATGACTTGCGAGTTACTTAATATTGTAACAACCGGATGCAAGGGAGTAGTTGACAACCGGAGAAGAGGATCATTTTCCGCTATTCTGACATCTTTGGTCATTATGGATGCAAGGGAGTAGTTGACAACCGGAGAAGAGGATCATTTTCCGCTATTCTGACATCTTTTGGTCATTATTTACAAGTTTCGCACACTTCTTCGCGCAGCACATGGCGGTAGTGCTGTAGTGCATACATATTACCAAGAGTACATAATAGCTTCTCACTCTATATAGAAGAAGAGTGAGACACTCTCCAGCCTGCCTGTGTTCTAGCACAGGCAGATGCGCTGGTCGTTTTCAGGCTACTTGTTGACATTCTATGCAACATGTGACTGGCCAATCAGCGCGTAGATTCCCTGCGTAACACACTTTAGTATATAATCGCTGATGCGTTGATATGCATTAAGATAGGGATAAAAGCTTAATAACTCATTATTTATTCATAGTCTGCTTGCAAAAACATTAAAAAAGGTTTGTAAATACCTCTAGGGATATTTTGGCAAACTTTCAGCGAAATTGATTGAGAAACTTTTGAGATATAAAGTTTTCTGAATTCCTTCAAAGTTTCTCAATCAATTTCGCTGAAAGTCTGCCAAAATATCCTCAAAGGTATTTGCAAACCTTTTTTAATGTTTTTACAAGCAGACTATGAATAAATGATGAGTTATTAACCTTTATCCCTATCCCGTTTTATGATTGGAGCACGTGCACAGGCGTCTGCCAATCAGAGAATAGAAGCTAGCTTCTGATTGGCCAGTCACATGTTGCATAGAATGTCAACATGTAGCCTTAAAACGACCAGCGCATCTGCCTGTGCTAGAACACAGGCAGGCTCGAGAGTGTCTCACTCTTCTTCTATATAGAGTGAGACGCTATTATGTACTCTTGATATTACAAATGTAGGCTGGCACGTTGGCAGGCTGACTCCGGTGTCAGCGCAGAATCGTTCGTGCTGTTGATGTTCTGATAGCAGCATCATCACGAGCCATAAGAGTTTCCCCCGCGGACACAGTTATGTGGGCTAAAGTTTGATGCACCAACCACCCCAATACCCCACAGCCCAAAATTTTTTAATTGTGACTAGGTTTCTTCAGAACTTTCATGTTTTGATATGCGTTAAAAGGTTAGAGCTTGAGAAAGTTCAAACAGTTTAATTTAAACTGTAATTAAAGTTGCAGAAGCCAGCAAATTTTTAATTACAAATCAACTACGAAGTTAGCACTATTTGGTTAATGATGGTCAGTATTTTTATATACTATTTGACATACATAAGCGTGATGGTTCCATATACAACATGGCTAAGTGAAGTCAGACAACCCATGCTAGCTGAAACTTAGCTAAAAACTAAAGCTTGATAAAAATGAACGGTGTATAATACAAAGTTTAAACTAGAATTGCCAGTGAACTGAGATTCCCTTTCTGTAGCAGAAAGGTTTCTACCGTTTTATGGTTGGAATCATACGTGGGCAGTTAGCGAATTTTGAGGGGGGGGGGTGCGGAACTTTTTCGGCTATTTTTGCTTCGTGAGCCACCAATTTCGCTTCGTGCGCCACTAGTTTTTGCTCCGTGAGCTACCTTCGAAACATTCTGGGGGGGGGGGGTGACGGACCTGTCTGGGGGGCGTGAGGATGCCTTCTGGGGGGGGGGTGTAAACCCCCCCCCCACGCCCATGTATGGTTGGAATGTTGGATGGAATTCTATTTGGAAACTTGACTTTAAAAAATCTTTTAGTGAAAACTTTAAGTATCATCTGAAAGACCGAGACCACCCTATGTCAGGTCTCGGTTTTCCTGCCGAGTCCGAGACTCAGACCGAGACTAGCCTAGTAGCTATGCTTTAACCCTTCAGCCCTCAAGCATAAACCAGATCCCAGGTTATGCACATACACGAGAGCTGGCATCCTTCGTCCTGCAGCTCCAGTGACCCACCAGCGAAGCATGACTACAGAGCAACAAACGTGATACATGCTTAGTCCCTAATTCTAGCCATGCTTTAACCCTTCAGCCCCTAGACATAAGCTACATCCCAGGTTATGCACATACACCAGAGCTGGCATCCTTCGTCATGCTACTCAAGTGACCCACCAGCGAAGCATGACTACAGAGCAACAATCGTGATACATGCTTCGCCCCTAATTCTAGCTATGCTTTTATGCTTCACACCCTAGGCATAGGTTATGCACATACACGAGAGCTGGCATCCTTCGTCATGCAACTCCAGTGACCCACCAGCGAAGCATGACTACAGAGCAAGAAACGTGATACATGCTTAGCCCCAATTCTAGCTATGCTTTAACCCTTCAGCCCCTAGACGTAAGCTACATCCCAGGTTATGTACATACACGAGAGCTGGCATCCTTCTTCGTGCTACTCCAGTGACCCACCAACGAAGCATGACTACACAGCAACAAACGTGATACATGCTTAGCCGCTAATTCTAGCTATGCTTTAACCCTTCAGCCCCTAGGCATAAGCTACATCCCAGGTTATGCACATACACGCACAGATGTACATGGGGTGGTCTGAAGGGGGGGGCAAGCCCCCCTCCCCAGATCTGAGAATTCGGGACAAGCCCCCCCCTCTCAGATTTGACCCGTCGGGACAAGCCCTCTCCTTGGTTGCTTATAAAATGTGCCTGAAAACTCAAAAATCGCCCCAGACCGCTGTAAAATGCTTTAAAAATGAGCAAAAAGTGAAAAAATCGCTAAAAATATGCTATTTTTTTGAAAAATTTCCCATTTTTAGGTGAAAATTGAAAATTTTGGCATTTTTGTCGGTTCAAGCCCCCGAAACGTCGGGACAAGCCCCCTGAAATTTCGAGAGTTCCGGGACAAGCCCCTCCCAGACCGAGACCCTGTGTACATGTATGCATACACGCGAGCTTGCATCCTTCGTCATGCAACTCCAGTGACTCACCAGCGAAGCATGACTACAGAGCAACAAACTTGATACATGCTTAGCCCTTAATTTTAGCTATGCTTTTACGCTTCACACCATAGGCACAGGTTATACACATACACGAGAGCTGGCATCCTTCGTCATGCAACTCCAGTGACCCACCAGCGAAGCATGACTACAGAGCAAAAAACGTGATACATGCTTAGCCCCGAGTTCTAGCTATGCTTTAACCCTTCAGCCTCTAGGCATAAGCTACATCCCAGGTTATGCACATACACGAGAGCTGGCATCCTTCGTCATGCAACTCCAGGGACCCACCAGCGAAGCATGACTACAGAGCAACAAACGTGATACATGCTTAGCCCCTAATTGTAGCGATGCTTTAACCATCAGCCCCTAGGCATAAGCTACATCCAAGGTTATGCACATACACGAGAGCTGGCATCCTTCGTCATGCAACTCCAGTGACACACCAGCGAAGCATGACTACAGAGCAACAAACGTGATACATGCTTAGCCCCTAATTCTAGCTATGCTTTTACGCTTCAGCCTCTAGGCATAAGCTACATTCCAGGTTATGCACATACACCAGAGCTGGCAAAGTGACCCACCACTCACCAGCGAAGCATGACTATAGAGCAACAAACGTTATACATGCTTAGCCCCTAATTCTAGCTATGCTTTTACGCTTCAGCCTCTAGGCATAAGCTACATCCCAGGTTATGCACATACACGAGAGCTGGCATCCTTCGTCATGCAACTCCAGTGACCCACCAGCGAAGCATGACTACAGAGCAGCAAACGTGATACATGCTTAGCCCCTGATTCTAGCTATGCTTTAACCCTTCAGCCCCTAGGCATAAGCTACATCCCAGGTTATTCACATACACGAGAGCTGGAATCCTTCGTCATGCAACTCCAGTGACCCACCAGCGAAGCATGACTACAGAGCAGCAAACGTGATACATGCCTAGCCCCTAATTCTAGCTATGCTTTTACGCTTCACACCGTAGGCATAGGTTATGCACATACAC